>PVJA010002331.1:0-96768 GCA_004027025.1 Myocastor coypus
GGCTTATTGGTAGAGCAGTTGTCTAGCAAGCATAAGGTCCAGGGCCCCCAGCACTGCAGCACTGGGGAAGGAAGGAAGGAAGGAAGGAAGGAAGGAAGGAAGGAGGGAGGGAGGGAGGGAAGGAGGGAGGGAGGGAGGGAGGGAAGGAAGGAAGGAAGGAGGGAGGGAGGGAAAGGGAATTCCTTCAAAAAATATACATAATTTCACAAAACTTGTTTTTAGGGTAGAAGTTGGGAAGAAAGTATGTTTGGGAATGGTGATAAAGTGGGATTCAAGTTTATTTGCAATGTCTTATTTATTTTATATTTTAGAGGAGATAAAGTATGACAAAGTGTTAGCCAATGTCAATTCTTGATGCTACAAACATTCAAATGTTTGTTCTATTGTGGGCTTTGTTGTATGTTTCAGAAAGCATCTCAAAGAAATTTTTAAACTTTTTTTTTGTACAATGAATTTTGTCTTCTTCCACACATAAGATCCTAAGTGGTTCTTTTCTGGAACATAATTTGGCAATATACATTAGAAACCTCAAAATGTCTCATTAGCTAGATTAAGAGGAAACCTTAGATGTGGGACTAAGGTGCATGTACAAAGATATTCACTGCAGTGTTATTTATGAAGATAGCTGGAAAAAACTAAATAATGAACTGGCTGAGCAAATGTTAAGATCATTTTATAAGATTTTGATGACATATGCAATGATTAAATGTTGCATATAGCAAGTTAATGAATGTGTGAAAAATAATAAAAAATTTTATCCTTGATATAATATTTATTTATTTATTTATTTATTTATTTTTCTGGTTTCAGAACCTTTGTTTATTTATTTATTTATTTTTTGGCCGGCTCAGCCTGCCCTGAGGGCAGGGCTGGTGCAGCATGTGGTGCCGGGGATTGAACTGTGGTCCCTGCAGCAGCCTAAGCTTTCCTAAGCAGGCGCTTTAGACCACTGAGCCATCCTGCCGGGCCCCTATCCTTGATATAATATTGAGAAATGTTTTTTAAAAGTTCACATCAGCAGGAAAAAGACCTGAATAAAATATTCAATTTGTTAATTAACATTGCCTTTGGGTGGTGAGGTTCTAATTTAATGATAATGTTCTTCTCCACCATTCTGCTATTCTCAGCTTGTTTTCAAGGTATATAAGCCACTTTATGAAGTTATTTGCAATAAAATATTTCTCCAGTGACTGTTTATTCCAAAAAGTCTTTAAAGAAAAGGGAACTCTGGCATTACACGTGGTATGTGTGCATGGAAACATCACGTGTCAGTCCACGAGGACAGACGTGTATGAGTCAGAGCCCTGTGGCTTCGCTGTGGTGTAGAGGCGCACTCTACTTACATCATAGCCTCGGAGCACAGCCAGGTGGAAGGAGAGCAGCTGCAGTGGGATCACGCTCAGGATGCCCTGGAGGCAGTCCACGGTGTGCGGCAGCTCGATGGCTTTATACGCAAACTTGGAGCTTTCAGTGTCGTCCTTGCAGCACAGTATGATTGGGCGACCCTATGGGGAGAGAAATAGGACTGCGAAACAGGTCATTTCTGAAAGCTGCAACCATTTCCACAGTGAAATCTCTGGAATCAGGGTTAGTGCAAGTGTTGAAATTATGAGTGAAGTGTCGCTGGTGATGTACAGAAGGGATGAAGCGAGTGACGCTTCGTGGTGCATCTGGTCCCTTCCTGGTCAGTTGGCTGCTAGTATTCACCTCACTCAGCCCCCATGTGTTGAGTGGCTTCATGGTGTCTTACAAAGGGCCAGCAAGTCCAACTTCTAACTCTCGCAAGGCTCATAATTTAGTGAGGGAAAACAGAACTATAAGCAGTGACATGAAGATGAGTTTTAGACAAAGGCTGCATGGCAGTAAAACAGTGTGGCAGGAGCTTGAGGGAGGTCTGGGAAGGCCACTCAGAGAGGTGATGCTGGGCTTGAGACCTCAGTGACAAGGAGCTGACTGACCCGTGGGAAGAGAATTTGGGCAGAGGAAACACCCGGCGCAAAGGCTCTGAGCTGGAATGACCTTTCCGTGAGGAGGACACAGGGGGTGGGCTGGCTGGAACTCATCGAGGCAGGAGGCGAGGGCCAGGCAATGCATGCCTGGGGGTCACTGCGGTTGGATGGGAGGCCGGAGGTGGGTTTTCAGCAGGGACGTGGTGTAGTCCGAGTGCTGTGCCGAGACAGGTGTGGCAGCCCCTGGCTTGAACACCTTACTGTAGCTCACCTTCCTGTAATTTCCTGAGCCATTCTCAGAGGGTGCCTTGGGGCTCTGCCCTCCACGCCAGAAGCAGCAGCTGTACCCCTGGGGATTCCAGTCTCTGTGCCTAGTCTCTGGGAGAGAGACTGGGCTGTTTTGGACTTTCCTGAGTGATGTGAAAGCTTCTTTGTCTCTCGTGACGGGCCCCTTGGATGACACCTGATTCTGTGCTGCTGAGAGGGCTCAAGATGGGTCCGAGGACAGTTTCAGGATGGGAGTGAGCATGCCAGGCCACCAGCCGTGTGTTATAGGATGCGCTTTGGGCCCTTAGGACAGAATGGAGAACTGGAGACCAAGTTCAGTCAAAAGCCAATGAGCCGGGACCACACGCTCAGGACCCCCTTCCTGTTCCTCTCTCGGACAGCAGCTTTCTTTCCCCTAATAAATTTATTCTGCTCATAAAAAAGCCAATGAGCTAAGAAGTCATCCTCACTTAATGAACCCCCACAAAAGTCGTGGGCACTGAAGCCAGCTCAGATGAGCTTGGGGCGCTCCATCAGGAGACGATTCCAATTGAGGACATGGAAGCTTCAGATTTGGGGTCCTAGGACTACAGTCCTGAGTGATATTCTTCTGTTGAAGTTGAAATAGGAGGCACAGCACTTTCCTGGTTCTCTGAACTGTTCTAGGGAAGCATTAAGCTGGGGGGCGGGGTGCCGGGCCAGCCAACAGTGGCAAAGTCCACATTATTTTGTCTTACTCCACTGCACTGCAAATCACCTTGTGCGAAGTCACTCCTCATTTTTGCCTGTCCCCAACACTGTCACTTCTAGAGCAGAGTCCCCCTCTAAATGGCTAAGGTGTTGGCTTTTAGGGCCAACTGTTTCAGAAAAAGAATAAAGAGAAACACCGTGTTCCTCCCATTCCTACGCAGTGATCTTTCTTTAGATCTTCAGAATGCGGACGCCTGGTGGTCTTCAGATTGGCTTGTGGATCCTGCTTCATGAAATTAAAACTTACTGCCAGGCGTGGTGGCGCACGCCTATACTCCCAGCACTCGAGAGGCTGAGGCAGGAGGATCGGTGCGAGTTCGAGACCAGCCTGGGCTACACAAGTGAGCTCAAGGCCAGCCTGAACTGCATAGCAAGACTGTCTCAAGGAGACAAAATAAATAAACAAGTGAATAAATAAATAAAATTAAAACTTATAAAAATAACGTGCTTACATAAAGCATCAGAGGTCTGGCCCAGGAGCTACAGGTCCCTTGTAATCACAGGATGTCTAAGAGAAAGAAGCGGCCTATCCTGATGCACAGCCTTCCTGCCCTTCCCCTCTCCCTGCCTGTAGGTCTCTGCCTTGAGCCCAGCTCTTGGAGTAGCAGGAAGGTCGCAAGTTTGAGCCTAGAATGAGACTCTGTCTCGAAAAAAAAATTTTTTTAAAGGGCTGGTGATACAGGTCACTCCAAAGTCCCTGGTTCAAACCCTAGTACAGCAAACAAACAAACAAAAATGCTCTGTGGTGAACCTGCATTTTTCAAAATGGCCATCAGGATAAGAGTCTGACCATTTTCCCCATCAGTTGCTTACTTTCATAAAAGCTCTTTTCTTCCTGCTAACTTTGGTCTTCAGAGTATCAGCTGTCCTCAGAGGCCAGCAGTGTACTTTGATGGGTCATAGCTGATCTGTTAAAAGTATGAGTGACCCCTAAGCCCTGTAACACCTGACTGGTGTCTGAAGAGGATGCCCTGCTCTGTGAAATCTGACCCAACTCTGCCTAGTTAGCCTCAGAGAGATATTGAGGTAAACTCAAGAGACCCCACCCCCAGGAGGCTCCACCAGGAGGACATTGCCTCTCCGGTCCCCAGGTCTAGCATCCAAGGCAGCTGGGGACAGACTGGTCTCTGGACCTGGCGGAGGAGCTGTGCTAGGGTCTGGCTGCAGCCCGGCATCGCCTTCCACATGTGTACCCATCTTACAGGGGGCGCAGGAGTGTGTGTGTGATCACACTCCCCACTGGCAGCACTACCCACGGCTGGTGTGGCATGAAGTGTGGGGCGCACATTCGTGGAAGAGAGCAGGCAGGAGGCGTCCCCAGACCCGCTGGGCCTCACCTGGCGGGCAGTGACCTGCTGCAGGGCGTTCTGGCATTTGGCAAAGCAAGGGTCCTTCATGACGACCATGATGACCGGCATCTCCCTGTCAACCAGCGCCAGGGGCCCGTGCTTCAGCTCCCCGGCCAGGACACCTTCCGAGTGCATGTAGGTCACCTCTTTAATTTTCTGGGGAAACACAAGGGGGCAGCGGGCAGCGTCACACCGGGCGGGGTGTGTGTGTGCGCACGAAGCAGGTCAGCTGGAAGGGAGGAGGGGAAGCTGGGAGAGCCAGAAGCTGGGCACTGGGAGTCAGGTGGTATGTGCAGCAGTCACAAGGCCAGGCCTGGGCCCGGCTGCTGTTCCATGCACAGGGAGCTGGCTCACGGCCTCTGGGTCCCCAGGCCAGCCCCAGGCTCATCTTTCTCAGTTCCGCACATAGCCACCCATGCTGGACCCCAAGTCGGCTCCAACCTCCTGCCTTCCCCCATTCGGCCACTCTCATGGTCTCTTTGCTGTCACTCTGGATGGCAATACTGCCATGCCTGCTCAGACGGCCCCTACGCTCATGGGTTAATCCTTCTTTCAACTTTAAACCTGTCCTGGCGATTCCAATTTTTTCTTAAGTTCATATAGGTCCATTTTTTAAAATTATGATTAGTGCACGTTTGCAGTACACGAGGTAGGTCAGATCCATGGATATGCAGTCACTGCTAAGTCCATGCCACTGCACTGATGAGACCGTGAAAGAAAACGTCTCCCCTCACACAGAGCTGTTTATTTGGCTCAGGGAAGCACTGTAAGGGCTGAGGCTCCTCCCTGGCCCGTGCAGGCAGCTGGGCACTGGCAGCTGACTGACCACATGGAGGCCGCTGATGTGTGCCAGTAGCTTCTTTCTTCTCCCAGTGGCTAACTGGAGCAATGACTGAATACACACCATTCACCTACACTGAGTCTCTGGAGTTTGGCTGCAGAACTACCTGACTGAAATCCAGGGGTGTACCCCGCCCAGGCTGTTTCCACTGTACCCCTGGAGAAGCAGGGGTACCGTGTGTGTCAGCTCCTCACTTTGGTGGAAGTCAGACTCTTGTAATACCAAGTTCAAAGGCCAGCAATTAACTATTGTGTGAACTATGTACTCCTGTCTTCATCCCCCTTTCCTGGATAACCCCAAAATCCTTGGGCTTTTCAAGGGATGGGTGTCAGTGCTGGATGAGGGCTGACAGCTCCTCAGGTGCCACCAGGAAGCTCAGGCAGAATCAGGAGGTGGAACCTTCAGCTCTATCATCCAGCCTCCAGATTAAAGTGGCCAGCAACGGTCAAGGACAGAATCAGTCATGCTATGTCATGCAGTCTCTGTGACAACATGAGAGGACACATGGAGATTCTGGGAGGGCGCTGTATCCAGAAAAGGGATGGAGGCCCTGTGTCCCAGCAGAGGCCCCGTCATGCAATTCAGGTCTATAAAATCCTCCCGCACACACCGCCTGCAGCAGTGGGAAAACTCAGTTCCTTTATGTAACCTTGAGCAGGCTGATGAACCAACTTATTGCAGCCTTGGTTTCTGTCTACAGCGAGGACAGTTACCAGGAACCTGTCAGAAACTGTCCATGAAGTGTGACTGAGCTACTCCAGATGCGGCCTGGTATGGGCCAGCCACCTCACAGGGCTCACCAAGGGTGCCCTGTCCCTTTCTCCTGGCAGAGCAGGAGCTCCCTGGGCATTGGCACCTCCTCAGTGTCCCCAGGGTCACAACAGCCTGGGTAAGAGTGGGGCTCAGTGTAGGCTCTAGGGTTGGCCAGCCCTTCCCTCCGGGGAGGTGCTGTGCCTTTGTTCCACTGGTTTCTGGACAGGTCTCCTGGCCGGCCGGCCTGCCTGCCTACACAGTGGGATGCTGACGAGGGGCTCAGAAGAGGGGCTCACCAAGGCTCCTTCCAGACACGTGGCGTAGTTATACCCTCTGCCCATCACCAGGAGAGACCTCTGTGTGTAGAGCTCCAGGGCCAGGTCATGGATCTTCTCTTCCAGGGCCAGCACTTCCCTGATGAGCTCTAAGACAGGCAACAGCAGAGGGAAAACCAGTCATTCTCACCTCAGAAGTGCTCATAAAGGAAGTCTGGGGTGACGCAAGGCCTGAAACTCACCAACTTGATACACTTTGCTTCTCAGCACTGGAAGGGCTTTAAACTTAGATTATGAGAAATAGCTTGGCTTGCTGGCTAGAAATCTCTTGGGTCAGTAACTCATACTTATGTGGCTTTTTCAAAGCCCTCGTAGTAGGCAGGGAACTACTGTTTCTAGCCCCATGTTACGGAAAGACTGCTGAGGCTCAGAGGTGAACTCGGCATCTGGGAGAGCGGACACCCCACAGGGAGGCCTCCAGCACAGGCCTCTCCCTCCTGCAGCCTCTAGGCAAAGCGTGCGCACTGGACCAGGAAACCAGACTTTTTGGCTCCAGGATTCCTTCTTAAAAATGATGGCCAGTGCTTCGGGAGCCTTTGTTTTCATAGGCTTACTCTCCTTATTATTTTTTTTTTTTTTTTTTGTGGGACCAGGGTTCGAACTCACGACCTTGCACTTGCCCAGCAGGCACTTGTGCCTTGGAGCTATCTCCCCAGCCCCTTACTCTCCTTATTTATGATGTTAGAAGATAACATTGAGATATTTTAAAATATCTACTCATCCATTTAAAGTAACATTAAGTTTATAACATTATTTTTCTGGAAAAAAATGGGTGAGAACAGTGGTACTGCTTAACATTTTCTATATTGTTTTAATGTCCAGTAAAAAGCAGTTGACTCTGATCTGTTCCTTCATTAAATCTGTTGTTGAGATACAAACTTTCAGAGATTTGTAACTGGAAAAGGAATAAATAACTTTTTCAAGTAATTCAAATATTCTTTATTATTGTATCAAACTTAAGGAGGGGCATTCTTTAAGTGGTGGCTACAAATACAGAATTTGAAATCTTACCAGTATAGTTTTCTGATTAATATTTGTCTTATACTTTAAATGGCTTTTACATATGTTGAATTTGCCCACATGTAAATGATCTAAAAATGGACACATTTTACTATACAACACATTTTAGGAATCACGTTTGTTGAGACCACGGTGAGCTCACCAGAGAAGTATCTGAATGTCGGGAGGTGGTAAAATGCTAAAGGTCACGGTGTTGGACAAGATTTTCCAAAACTTAAAGTTTTGGCTCAAAGTTCTGGGCGTATTAATTAGCAACAATACGGTAGTGTGATTCCTCTTAAGAGTGAGGCTCACAGTCCTGGGTGGAGGGAGCCCTCTGCCAGGTGCCCAGGCAGCTGGCCTCGGGCTGGAGTCGGCCTGGGGTGCTCCAGGCTCAGCGCGGAAGCTGGAGAACTTGCCAGCGGCACGCACCAGGTAACGATCTCAGGCCGCGGATTATCTCTTGCCTCCGGTTCTGGAGCGAAATCCGATCTTCGGACATCATCAGGCCGAACAGCACGAGCGAGACGAACTGGCTGGTGTAGGCCTGCGGGCAGGAGGCGGTGGGCCTTGGGTGGGCGGTGACAGCGGACTGGGAGGCCCAGGGAGCTGGGCGGGAGGAGAGGGGAGCGATGCCCCCCGCCCCCCACCCCGGAGCGGAACCGGCCGCTACCTTGGTGCTGGCCACCCCGATCTCGGGGCCCGCGTTGATGTGGACGCCGCAGTCGGTCTCGCGCGAGATGGAGCTGCCCACGGTGTTGGTGATGCCCACGGTGAGTGCGCGGCGGTCCTTGCAGTAGCGCAGCGCCAAGAGCGTGTCCGCGGTCTCGCCTGGAGATGGGCAGCGTGGGAACCCCCGTCAGCACCCTGCACCCACCCTGAGCGTGGCAAGACCACAGGCAGGCCGGCTTCCTTTTTCAGAGTACAGGCCTCGCTGCTGTGTGGCAAGCACGTCCCCTGAACTGTCCTGTCCCTCCTCGGCCCACCTGTCCCACCCCACCTCCGCTCAAGAATGCAGGCCGACACCGCTGCTTCCATCAGGCCCTGCAGCCAGAGGGCCATGTGGGCTTGGCAGCCAGCAGCCCCTCACCCCCAAGCTGTAGAGGTCAGGGCACACTGCAACCCCTCACATGCTGCACTTAAAACCCAGAGCGTGCAACAGTGTTTCTCCGACAGATGTCCTCTGAAAGGAAACCCTTCTTGCCGCCCCCAAGGTGGACTCAAATGGTATTCGCAGTAAACTTCCTTACACAGGTGCCTGCACAAACCCGTGCAGACTCCGTGTTGCAAAGTCTTAAAGAATTCAGCCCAAATAAATAGAAGCCAGACCATGGAATCTAAACCCCTGGAACCCACAGGGTCTCCGGAGGTTGATCTGTTTACCCAGCTGTTTACCACAGTTCCAGCTGTGCTTCTCCTAGCTGTCCTGCAGCGCAGGTTGGGGCCCCACCCCTCCACTTCCTGGAGAAAGCTGGGAAACCAGAAGGCCAGGGCCCAACCTTTGTCAGCCCCATACCCCCTCCTGGTTTGTTTCTAGTTCTTGAGACAGGGTCTAGCTCTGTAGTTCAGGCTGGCATTGAAGTCACTTGATGAGTTTTTACCTGTATGCAGAGGTGGGAACTGTATTATTTTTTTTTCTTCTGTACTGGCATTGATCCTAAGGCCCACACCCTGCCTGCTTTCCTTGGAGACAGCTGCTAAAGTGCCCAGGCTAGAGGAACTTGTGACCCTTCTGCCTCAGTCTCCCACAGTGCTAGGGCTAAAGGCTTGAGCGCCACACTGCATTCCAGCTCTGCTCTTCCTCTAATGGCTCCTGCCAATTTGGCTAAGGAGTGGCTGTGTCTACAGTAGCTTGACTTAGCTTGTCATCAAACAGGAATGGCATTAAAAATGGAAAAGAGAAACAGTATGAAAAGCCCCTCTACACATGGGAGCATGACTGCCTAATTCATAGGTGTGCACATAGCCTGTGGCTACATTTTAATCTCTTATCATATATTCTGAGTATTCATGGAGGACAGGATGTTGCCTGCGACTGTCTTCAGGGACAAGGTTAATGTGAGTAATGGCTGATACAGATTAGCTGAACTGATAAGTGCAGGGACTCAATGATGAATGGGGTCAATTTCTCTACCTTTATAGCATTTGGAATTCTTGTAATTAAAACATTTCAAAAGTCCTTGTAAAGCTTAAAAGCACTCCAAGCCTATGGCTACAGATCATCTCCCAGATCCTGTGGTCAACCAAATGAGAGCAAAGTTCTGCAATGGCTCAGTGTCAGCACGGCACCTCCTCCGGAGGAAGGCCTCCAGACCAAAGCAGTGGCTCTGTGCCTCTGTGGCCAGGGTGGACATCGCCTAAGGTGATCGGCGCGGCACGGGCACAGGGCTTATGCTGAGTCCTCAGTGTGGATCTCAACCAAGTGCAATTTGTATGGGTTTTTTTGGTTTGTCCACTAAACCCCAGAGAATGTTTATAGTCCTTAAAGTGACTTGGGATGTCAAGGAGCAGGACAAATCCATAGGGAAAGGAACAACAAAAAAACAGACCTGGATTTTTTGGCCAGATTCCAGTCTGTCACACCCCTGTCCACACAGTAGTGGCAGGAACTGACTCTTATAAGGAATGAATGCCCTGCTGCATGAGGGCATGCTAGGCCCACAGAAGAGCCATGAGGATTAACTGGATAAAGCAGGGAGGGTGACACATGGCAGGTGCAGAGAGAAGAGCGCAGGAAATAGTGCAAATAAGAGCCAGCGTAGGACTGGTGGATGGTTCAGCGTTCTAAAGCGCCTACTTAGGAAAGCTTAGGCAGCCGCAAGGACTGCGGTTCCATCCCTGGCACCGTGTGCGGCACCAGCCCCACCCCCAGGGCAGGCTGACCCAGCCATAAAAAAAGAGCTAGTGCAAATCTGACCATACTTCCTGGACCCCTTACCGGACTGGCTGATGAAAAAGCAAACGTCATCCCTGAACACAGGAGTGTTCCTGTCCAGAAAGTCACTGGCAAGTTCGACCATCACAGGGAGCTCGGTCAGCTCCTCCAGCACTTGTCGCGTCTGAAGACAAAGGGTGGAGGCTAAGGTCAGTCTTGGGCACCACGGGGACACAGGACAGTGGAGCTTCTGGGGACAGTTTGTAATGTGGGGCTGCAGGGCTGATGAGAAGGGTGGAGGATGGAACCCTGGCAAGACCCAGATGGCTGACCCTGTAAGGTCACTGCATGCTCACCTGCGTACCACACGCTTCGGCAAGGGACCCTGCTGTATGCTCGGGAGGTGGACCCCGTGTGAAGGAGTGACTCACTGTCACTGCCTAAGAAATGACCTTGTCCTCTTCCCAGAACAGAGGCCAAGACCCCGATTATACCTCTCGGCGAAGCGGTTATTCTTAGCAACCAGCTTACCCAGTAAGGACGACGCGCCTTGCGAGCCCACTGGGCATCCTGAGCAGACTGGCCGCCTCACAGTCTGCTCTGCTACACTTTTCTTTTGCATCTGCCACACTTCCAGTAACCTTTTTGCTTTGTACCATATCCGTCATGATCCCCACTGAAACCCAGCCTCATTCTTTTTTTTAGGGAAGGCTCTACAAGGTGTTCTGGGTCTCACTACTAGATAGGACTCGTAGTGATCCAGCAGCTTACAGCCCCCCAAGAGTTGGGATTACAGGCACGTGCCACGATACCATACGCTCAACTGCCGTCTCAGCGTGCCCCAGGGATTGAACCCCAGGCCCCTGCGCCTGCTTGCAGGTGCTTTATCAACTCCAGTACACAGGAGGGTCACTACAGGGGTCCCGGTACTTCCTAGGGCTCCTGGTGGATGTAGCAGTGCCTTCTTGTCCAGGACTGGGCCTTGCGGGGGAAAGGGGCTCAGTGCCCTTTCTTGAGCTGGCGCATGACCGTGGGGAGCCCTTGTGTGTTCAGTGCCCAGAGTGTAGCAATGCCCAGATGAGTCTCTTCTGCACTGCCGGCCCTGGAGTGCTGCACTTACCGCCACAGCAGCGTGGTAGCTGGTTCCACAGCCGATCACTATGAGCCTTCGGCACCGTCGGATCTCCTTCAGGTGGTCCTTCAAGCCGCCCAGAAGCACTGCAGGTCATACGGCAGGGGTCAAGGCCAAGCCTACACAGTGGCTGGGCTCACTGTGCCGGGCGCAGCGCAGCTCCTGGTGAGCTTTTGGATTACCTGTGTTAGTCTCAAAGTTCACCCGCCCTCTCATGGTATTGAAGATGGACTCCGGCTGTTCGAAGATCTCCTTCTGCATAAATGCACTGAAATTACCTAGTGAAACAAATGTCAGCGAGGAGTGTTAGTTTTCATTTAGTTTTGTTTCCACTGCTTAATCAAGAAGAAAAAAATCATTAGGCAATGGTGACAGGCACATTTGTAAACCTCCCAATTTCAGGGCCTCCCCCGGGAATGCTCTGCTTAATGCTGCTCCTTGGGACAAGTCAGAAGGAAGCACTTGAGGGACAAGGACAGTCTCCAACTACACCTGAAGCCCTGCAGCTCAAAGAAGGAGGGGCTTACATGAGGCTGCAAGGAACAAATGTGGCCTGGTTCTCTAGTCTAGGCTCCCTTTACAAGGCCAGAAGGCTCCCTGCCACTTGCTTGTGGTTGAACTCAGAGCCTTAGACATGGGAGCCTGTGCCCTGCCATTGAGATACACTCCCGGCCCCGGCTGCATCTGCTTAGTAAGGACCCTGCTCGCTTCTACCAGAGAGACACTTCCTCCAGCCACCAGTGCACTGGGTGGTAGTCTGAACAGGCCTGCGTGTCATTAAGGGGACAGTCTGCCTGCAGGATTTAACTGTTTGAAGCGTCACATGCCCCACGAGTAGGACAGCAACTGCAAGGACTGGCTGGGCCCCTGAGCAGGCAGGCCTGACGGGCAAGGCATGAAGAGCACTGGGTGGCACGGCTGTGCTCCGTAAGCAGGGTGTCTGGTTCTGTCCTGAGGACGAGGGGGACGTGAGCCGGCTGTAAGCTCTGGGACGATGACAAGGTTTGCTCATGTTCTTAAGACTCTTCTGACCGAGGCTGCCAGGCAGGGAGGGGCTGTGGAGGACAGGGAAGTGGCCCATGGTCCTCACTGTCACTGCAGACCTTCCCTGCAGAGAAGAAAGGACGGCTGGGGCTAGAAAGGCGTGCCAGGGAGTCAGATGAGGGATTGAGAAGACCCTTTTGGAAGTACAGGTCGTGTTTTCCACAGCTCCTCAATTGTGCAAGTCATAAGCCACCTGCAGCTCTGCCCAGTGGCCATGAGGGGTGGGAAGGGACAGTGTCAGGTGCTCAACCCACAGAACAGCTGCTCCCCAAGACTTGCCAAGACCCTCGGAGACACCTGCCTTTCATGATTTGCTGCAATTCCATTTGCAAGGTCTGGATGGCTCGAGATGGATCATCACTAGCTGAGCGTTTGACTCGGTGAATGGAGAGTTTCCCATCAGCCACTGCAGCGATGTCATCATCCTCCAAGAAGATGACCCTGTTGGTGTGTTCTATGATGGCACTGAAAGGACAGAAACAGAGGCATCATACTTACCCTGCTCTGAACCATTACAAATTATGTACTATTTTCCAAGAGTTGGGTCAGCATGAGTGGCATTTCAGGAGTGGCAGTGACATCACCACTGAAAAGATGAATTTACAATGAACCTTCCCCTCTGTCCACACTCCCTCTCCCCTGAGAGTTATTCTGAAGCTGTCAGGGTCACTTTAACCCTAACCTATTGAAGAATGTAGAGAAACAGTATGAATTTCTTCTACAGATGTTTTGGCTTGTATCTAAAAGGCAACGAATTTTTTTAACCTACTAGAATTCATTGCTATTCCTTGATGTCATCAAATGTCCAAGATCAAAATTATTTAGTAATGTCCTGTATGTCTTTTTATACCTAATTTTCTTCAAGTCCACAACCAAAATATGTCACCTTTGGGGAATGCTTGGGAACCAATGTACTATTTGAATTTTAGAGGGAAAAGATAAGGCATTTATCTTGCTTTTTAGAACAGTCTGACCTTCAGGTTAACTTGATAGTTATTTAGACAGGTTTCTTTTTATAGAAATAGCCAATAAAAAAAAGGACTGACAGGAGGATTACAGTTATCATTTTTGGAGCTCCTAATTATTAGCAGTTGCATTGCAGGATTGCCATGGCTGTGGAAACAAAGGAGAAAATACTGAGAGCTTCATCAGGTCTGGGAACGCCTGAACTGACTGATCTTAGCGTGGAAAGAGAATGAGCTATGAGATGCATCCTGGCAGGAGGCGACTCCACCACCTGTGTAATCGTGACTAACAAGAGTCAAACCTAAATTAAAATTTGAGGAAGATCAAAACTTGTAGACACAGGTAAACTCATGGACAGGAAACAAGGGGCAGGGGATCCTGTTAAAACAGTGGGGTGCACTCAGAAAAATCCAGAGAGCAGGAAGCCTGAATGACCCAGTTTAAGACAGAGAAGACAGAGCAAGATGAAAAGCGGGGCCTGTGTCCTATTGGCACGATATGTGCCTCACTGAAATGTGAGGTTATTGTGTTAACGTTTATAACACAATATAAGTGCAGGAGGCCTTGGGGGAACATCCAGACATAGCCATAACACCTTCAGATTAGGGTGTTTTCAAAAGAAGTTATAAAAGTGAGTAAATAAGGCCAGGGAGATAGCTCAGTGGCATAAGCGCCTGCCTAGCAAGCATAAGGTCCTGAGTTCATCCACGGTCCAAAAAAAGTGGGTAAATAAAAAGCAGTGAGTGATTGACAACACACGTGGACACACAAGGCCATGGCAGCACTACTGAGTACGGGGGGTACGGTGGGGAGGCTTCATGCCACTATGGGCCACAGCCTTTTAGAAACATGCAGATGTAATGCTGGTGAAAGACATAATGGCTCTAACGGTTATCTCCACTCAAGTTCTAGGGGAGAAGATAAAGGATAGAAAGCTACTGCACTGGAAAAATATCTTAAATAATATATACCCATTGTCTACAAAGAGGAAGAAGTAGAGACAGCCCACATCACATCTCAGAAGTAACACTGCCTACACTGTATCAATGTCCTCCAATGATGTGTAACCTGTGTATATTTATATGTGTGTGCATTTATGTGTTGAAATATTACTATTTTTTTCTTTAATGTATTTTAGTACAGGTCTATGAGGTCTCACTACACAGACTGGACTTGTAGTGATCCTCCAGTTCTGGCATTACAGGTGCACGCCACCACGCCCAGTCTCAATTACCTGGGGGTGGGGCCATTGTGGCACACCCAGGATTAAACCCCATGCCAGCATCTGCCTAAGCAGGTGCTTCATCCCCAGAGCTAGCTGACCCACCCTATAACTATTACTTTAATTTACAGAAGAGATGGTAACTCAATGTAGGGGGCAGTCCATGGAGTGCTACTCCAGGTTTCTGTTCCGCGGAACAGTAGATGATCATGGTACTCTCATGAGGCCTATTGTGGTTAAATGGGACAGGCCTAGAAAAGGCCAGCATAGCACCCAGCTAACCGTGAGGGCTCCACGGGGTCTCTTCATGCCTGGTTGGCCACCCGTGCTGTTCTTTTTGGTAGTGTTGGTGCACTGGTGTGGTGTTTGCCCCAGAATTCGGGTGCACACAAGGTAATCCCCAAGGACATACATTAGTAGCACTTGGGGTGACTCTAAGACACACATTTTATATATGTTTATCTTTATGTCTATCAGTGGGATCTTGAAATTATTATGATTTGATGAAATTTTTACTTCCTTGCACACAAATGTGATCTTATACTCAGTGGTACCTAAATCACAATAAAAGAAATACGATACTGAAGAGAAAAACCCCAAAATGTTAGATCTTTCTGAAGTTAAACAGGGACAGCATCTTTTGGGGGCCTTTGGGCTATGAGGGACTCTTAGCTCAGTGGGTTAGCATGGAAGTAGCTCTGGTGCGAGGCACGTACCCTGTGCCCTGCAGGGCAGTGCCTTCAGTGCTGCTGGCAGGATGCAGCTTGCAGACCCACCCCCCTCCACTGGGTCTAAAGCTCTCACTCTCCCCCACTCACAAAATAATAATTTTTGAGAACTTCTGATGCAGCAAGGGATGCCAGTGCCACAATCTTAAGTTCCCAGCCTCCAGAGCCCTGAGCTCAGTTAGTCTCTTCACAAACTGCCTGGATGCAAGAATTTTGTCACAGCAGCTGGAGACAGACTAGAGCAGCAGGCTTTCCTGGGCCTACACCACATCATAGAATCACTTTTTAAAAATTTAAAACATAAATGAAAGGATCTTGAGGGTTTTAGTTATAGCACATTGGGGGGAACCAAATTTTTTTTTTTTTTTATAGTCCTTATTTGTTAAAATTTAAAACTCAAAACCCAAAATTTCAATGTTGCTAGTTTTTCCAGGGAAGCTAGAAATGTGAAGGTAGCATCTTTTCATGTATTTAAATCTCTCCTTGTTTCTCATCGTAAATTTTGTAGTTGTCTCCAAACATATTCTGGCTATTTTTATTGAACCGTATTCTAAAAACTGTATTGAAGGCACTTTTCTTTAGCTGTGGACAGCAGTGTCATTTTCTGCGTAACAGACATCTGCAGAGAGCCTGCCGTGCCTCTCCAGGTGAGAAGCGGAAGGCAGAAGGCAGGCGTGGTCCCTCCCTGTCCCTGGAGGCTGCTGCTGGGGTCAGGACTTCACATCTCTGCTCACTGTCCAGCTGCCTTCCCACTGATTTCAAAAGTGCATAATAGGGGACAGGGAGATAGCCCTGTGGCACAAATGCCTGTCTGGCGAGTGCAAGGTCATGAGTTCAAACCACAGTCCCGCAAAAAAAAAAAACAAAAAAAAAACAAAAAACTGCACAATCATATTGCCTACAAATCAACTCATCTTCTTTCAGGAATTCATCCCTTTTTAAATTTTAGAAGGTGCTAACATCATTTTTAGTGTCATATTTCTTATATTGTAATGTAGGTATCATTGATCATAATTATTTTGTATGCTTCTAAGAAATAAAAATTTCAGCAAATTGTAACTTTAAGACGCCACTAATTTAAAAATAGGTGTGTGTCTTAGAATCATTAAAATAATATTAGGAAAATAAATAAATAAGACAATACTAGGCTCTCACTGAGATGTGTTAGGGGCACATACAGGGAGGTGCTGGCCTGGCTCTCAGGATCAGGGGCGAGCAGTCTGGGGCTCTTGGCATAAGCCTCGCATCCCTGCTCTGGTTTCCTGATTCTCCGTGCTTCCCAGGACAGCTGGCCTGGAGTCTTCCCTGCTCAGAGCAAGGCCTTCCTGCAGTCAGACAGAGGCTGCGGAGAGTCAGAAGCCACCCAGAATGGAAAGAAAAACTCGATGAAGGAGATAATGCTGGTGTGTACAGTGGCATTCCACTTGTTGCAAGAAAGTGTTCTCTGTCTCCCCTCTGCTTGTCTGTCCTTCTTTCCTTCCTTCTCATTCCCTTCATCTTCCATAAGTGTGTGTGTGTGTGTGTGTGTGTGTGCAACTTATGTACTAAAATAGATGTGAGGCAAGAGTTCTCATGTTTCAATAATTATTCTCTGGTGAGTTGATGGGAGCAAGTTTCACAACCAATGCAGGCCCTCACTCTTTGGCCTACCTTATTAAAGATCTGACACCAGGCAAAAGTGGGGACGGAGGCTGTGCCCCATCTAAAGAGAAGGTTCAGAGCCCTTCTGGACATCTGGTACAGGAAGCGCACACCCAGGAATTCAGATCACTTTTTCTTTCAAAGATTCTAGTAATCCAGGCTTTTATGTGAAATCTCTCAATTTCAAAATGCTGGCAATTCATTCAGTCACTCCATGCAAGACCCCAAATAGTGGGCCAGTGGATCTGGGTTGTGGCCACTGGAGCAGCCCACGACAGAAAGGCAGGCCACATTGAGGGCTCCAAGGGGGGCCGCTGAACCCTCAATGAGACTTGCCTTGGCCTCAGTTCTTGCTGAGGTGCAAGAAAACCGCTCAAATGGGAAAAAAATAAAAATAAGTGAGAGGTGGTTGGGGCCAGGAATGCAGCTCCGTGGTGGAGCACTCGCCTGTCGAGCGCACGGCCCTCCAGGTGGGGTGTTTAGACAGTCGTTTGCTGGTTACATAACCCTAGGAAAGACCGGTGAAGGGGCTTTCATTACCTTGCATCTGAAGCAAAGAAGAATTCCACGGCTTTGTCGCCCACTGCATGGAGGCAGGTGGAGCTGTCCAGTCTCTTCATCCTTGTTTTACAGATATTCTTCACATTCTCAATATTGCCTAGCAAATAAAGGAACTGATTGCAAACCCCAGGAGAAGGCTTCATTTGCATAACGTGGTGAGGAACCCAGTTCTCCTTTGAATATGTGTGGGAGAAATTTGCAATTTTTAGCTTTGGCTGTGTCAGCCAAATCACGTAAAAGCTCCCCAAATAGCCCAGCGCCACTGCAAGAGCACTTGCAGAGCACCCAAGAAGCTGGGGTAGGCTCTGTTGCCGTTATGTCGAGCCACGTGCCGCGCTATTTCTGTGTGTGTTTGAAAATATCCACAATGAAAAGCTTTTAATAAGATGTAACTGAGTCTGCATAAAAATCTCTTCAGCCTGGGGTCTATGCCAACTGAGTGCCAGTCAGAGGAAGGCCTGCGTGCTTGCCTGAAACCGAGGCAGCTGAGCGTCCTAGACACTGGTCTTCACCGTCCAGGTCTTCCGGGAGACACTTACACGTTCTGTATAAGACAGGGATCTGCTCTGTGGAGAGTTTGTATTTGCTCCGCACTCCGATGAGCAGTGGGCTGCCTCTCCTGGAAGGAGAAGAACGAGGCGTGAGCTAGGTGGGAAGTGTCCTGGCCCCCAAGCCCTAAAGCAGAGAGAGCTGTGTTTAAGTCCCATAGGGCGGACACCCTGACTGCAGGAAGATGTCCCAAGGCTCAGAGCACACACACATAGGCCAGCATGATAGCACATTAATTTAGCATAATGGGGTACCTCAGGCAATGTCCTACAAATGTAAATCAATGAACTAATGAATAATTTGTTCATTAACCTGAATCCAGCCTGCATATATAGATTTGGCCTGCTAACCTAACTCAGTGCAGATCCTTAGTATTTGCTTCTAAGAAGCCTTGGTTAGGGCTGGCCAAACAGTTCAGGGGATTAAAGGGTTCAGTCCCCAGGCCTGCCAAGTGGCCCCTGCCTCCGGGGCTCGCTGAGACTGGCAATTGAGACTGGGTGTGGTGGCGCAAGCCTGCAACCCCAGCTCTTGGGAGGCTGTAAACGGGAGGATCACAAGTCTGATCTAGTAGTAAGACCCTGAGTACCCTGTGGACCCTTCCCTAAAAAAAAAAAGAAGCAGCAGCCTTGGTTTTCAGCAATGATCTGTATGGACCCTTCCTTTTTTTATTTTTTTTTTCTTGTTTCAGAACCTTTGCTTGTTTATTCACTCATTTTTATGGCCGCCTCTGCCTGTCCCGAGGGCAGGGCTGGCGCAGCATGTATTGCTGGGGATCGAACCGCGGTCCCTGAAGCCACCCAAACTTTCCCAAGCAGGCGCTTTAGACCACTGAGCCATCCTGCCGGGCCCTGGACCCTTCTTTTGACCTCTCAGAGTGTGGTAGAAAGTTTGGAGTGCTGACAAAGGTGCCCAGAGCACCGTGAATATTTTGAGGAGTCTTTTTATCATGTCTAAAGCAGGTCAGGGACATAGCTCTGGGTCCAGAGGAACCTAGCTCACACTGCCTTCCTGGCAATGTCAGTGAGGAAGTATACAGTTGCCAATTTTCCTGGTGTATGATATACCCTGAATCTTACTGGTGTAGCTTAAACTCTGTGGTTCCTCAAGACTTGGAGACAAATAATTTTCTCAAGATATCAAAAGATTGTCCTGGAGGTTACAGAGCCAACAGTTACAGGCAACTTAGGAAAACAGAGTTCGATTGCTTCAGTATGCTGCCTTCCTCTGCCGTCATTTTAAACGGGAACGGCAGATATTATCATGTTTTCAAGGGTCCTCTAAATTTAATAGTAGCCCATAGGTATTTTATAATTCTTTGATTAAAAGTGAACTTAAATTCCACATGTTCAATTAGCTTCAGTCATAGAAAAAATAAAATCACAATAAATTCATATCATTTACTACACAGACAATGTAAGAGTCTTCTAAGGTTGGCCTGTTCCTCTGTCCCTGCCTCCTAAGACCACAGGACCATTCTTCACAGTTCCCCCAGGCTTCAGAATGAAGCCTGCAGCCCACCACAACCCTTTAAAAAAAAAATTTTTTTTTAAAGTACTCACTACAACAGAACTTTTTTTTCCTTGAGGAACTGGCGATTGAACTCAGGACCTTGCACTTGCCAGGCAGACCCTTGTGCCCCTGAGCTATCTCCCTGGCCCCGACAACCCTTGAGAGCTGGGCCTTCACCCATGTATCTGCATCTGACCAGCCTGCAAGCTTGCAGGGGCAACACCCACCCCAGTGTGTTTACTGCTATCTTCCACACCTACCTACAGCAGGTATCAGTGCACTGAGACTGGAAGTCCCACTGGAGCGCCCTCTTCCCTGCCACCACCCTGGCGACACGGACAGGTAGAAGTGCTATCTCCAGTCCCTTATCTTCCCCATCTGGTAAGCTGCTCTGCCTCCCAGGATGATATCTGCTTCCCCTCAGGCTCCCAGTGCATGGACCCATCCAAGCCCCATCGCAGATCATCAGGACCCTCTGCCCTTCTCTGTCCTGTCTTTTAAGAGCAGAGACCAGGTCAGATGCCAGCAGGTCTCAGGGAGCCAGCACACATCAAGTGCTTAGCGCCTATCGGATGGATGGATGGATGGATGTTCAGACCATCTGAACGCAACTTCAGGATGGCCACTGCTGCTGTGAGCCCACGCAGTGCTGGGCACCACAGCGGGGGGCTATGACAGGGACACGTGGGCCGATTCTTAGGGTGCCCCTGACATGAAGGTGATGAGACCTTCGAGGACCCCCCAGGACTGAATCCGAATCTATGTGCATGTTGGTTTGCAGTTCTATGTTCATAATTTTGCCTGCTGTTACATAAAGGGACATTTCTAAAATTGACTAAGCTTCAAGCTCCACAAAACCTGGGCCTGGCGCTGCTGTCCAGTTTCATCTTTAATTTGAATTTGTTCTCAAATTCTAAAATACTGGAAATCTTACACGAAAATCCACTTTTCTGACTTCCCCTTTTTAGCAAATAAGGGGCTACAGCGTCGCTGGTGATGGACGGCAGGGTGCGGTCACTGGAGCTAAGCCACAGTTGTGCTTTAGCTCCAGTTAGAGGTCCTACCCTCCTCCCCGCCTCAGCTCAGGGGATTTCACCTTATTCCTTTATTTATTACGAAGATATCGACAAATTTGCCTCACCTGGTGGCTACAGCCTCTCCTGGGTAGCGGATGCTCTTGAAAACTAACGCAAATGCACCTTCCTGGAAGCACAGGAGAGAGGGTGATGGGCTGCTTATCCCACCCGGAGCAGCCGCTGCCGCTGCCACCCCCCTACCGCCGCCCACTGCCTGCCACCCATGCAGTCTCCTGGCACATCTTCCTGGTCAGCAGTCTTGGGGTCACCTGGGAAACTGAATGAAGGTACAGCTTG
Organism: Myocastor coypus; assembly: GCA_004027025.1. NCBI lineage: Eukaryota > Metazoa > Chordata > Mammalia > Rodentia > Myocastoridae > Myocastor > Myocastor coypus. The sequence goes on from PVJA010002331.1 coordinate 20,844, forward strand.
TGCAGGGTGGAGGCAGGACCGAAGGCAAAACAGTGCCACACTGCAGTGCCAGAGATCAGAACTTGTGTACTTCACGATGAGCCACGTAAACTCAAGTGTTTGTCCAGACCCACAGCAACCCCGACAGCAATGACCACATCTGGGGCCTTCTGGGGGATGCATGCAGTCTCAAATTCCTTCTCCTGGGGTGGGGGGCCCCCTCTTGGTCAGCTTGGTGTGGGGTGACTTTGCTGCCTGGGTCTGCAGCTTCTTGTGCTCTCTCCCCAGCTGTTCCCTTTAGAGTAGAGATGCGCTCTGCTATCTGCTACCCACACTCAGGAAAACGCAATCCTCCTTGGGGGCACTACCCTCTCCTGTCCCTGAAACCTGTCCTTCCCGCCTTCTAAAATCGGACAGCTGCACCTCCCTCCCTATCTCCCTGCAAGCCACTTTCTACGGATGTTCTGCCCACGCCCAGAGGTCTTCACTCCACAGGACACAGCCGCCCACCGAAGGCCTTCTGGACAAGTACCTTTCACCCTCAGTGCCCGCATGAGTAGCACTTTGTGCAAATCGGCCTGATCTATGCTTATGGCAAACCAAGGAATGATTGAGAAAGATGGCACCTGTAACTCACCAGCTGCTGAATGACTCTCTCGACCAGAGTTGAAAATGTAATATCCTCGGTCTCCCTGTTGTCAAACACGTACTTAATCAGCTTGGCGATGGCTTCTGTGTCTGTTTCTGACTCAAACTCGTAGCCTTTGCTTTCCTGGAACATGAGATCGGACGCAGGGGACAGAGGATGGTCATTGCACAACGCTGGCCTGGCCGAGCCCTGCTGGTCCCCCAGGGCTTGACTCCAGGCGAGAACAAGCGAAAGTGGGATGGGCCAGAAGGCATGGGCCAGAGTCACACGGCCGAGCGCCCGAGTCATCTCGGTTCCCTGAGCTCATCCCTCTTCGGAAGCTTGCCCTTACCATCAATCTGGATATTGCAAAATAACAGCAGTCAAAGTGATAACACATGTTGGTCAAACCTACCACACCCCCTCCCACACTACGCAACCTTCTCATGTGGGGGACACTCACCCTCCGGCTTCCCACCCCACATCCTAGTTGGCAGGCGAGGCCTGCAGCCACTTCACCGAAACCAAATTCGTGGTAGGCTGAGTCTGTGACTCTGCAGCCACTCTTGAGATAAATGCGAAAGCCCTGGCATCTCCCGAAACAAGCCCTGAGCTGGGGGACCTCTGGGAGCTGTGGTTTGTGCTCAGTGTGGGTCGTGGTGCAGAGCCAGTCTTACTTCGTTCCTGCATCTGGTTTGGAAAGTTTCTGGGGGAGATCACTACCACTTGATTTAGATACTCACCCAGGGATATCTTACCAGAAATTTCCTCAGGTCTTTGTAATTTGTGATGATCCCATTATGGATAACAACAAATTCTGAAAAAAAAAATTTGTGTGTGAAGATAACAATGCTGTTAAGAAACAAAGTTCAAATCACATGCAGAAAAAGTCCAATCCAGTGTCTTGCAAGCGCTCTGTAAATTCAACTTCTGTAGCTTTTTTTTTTTTAAACTTTATTTATTTATTTCTTGTTTCAGAACTTTGTTTGTTTGTTTATTTATTTTTATGGCCAGCTCAGCCTGCCCTGAGGGCAGGGCTGGCGCAGCATGTGGTGCCAGGGATCGAACCACCGACCCTGCAGTTGCCTGCAGGTCCTTTAGACCACTGGGCCATCCTGCTGGCCCCCTCCTGTAGCTTTCTACTAAGCAGGTCTGATGTCTGGGGCAGGAAACATGTCTTTTTTTCTTTGACCAGCAGCCGCCAGGCTGGTTGTGAAGAAGGTTCTCAACTGTGGTCCACGGTACTATCAAATTACGTCTAGGGAGGGAAGATTAACCCTGCGTGGTCCAGAAATGACTCCAGGTATTTCCAACAGGATTTTGGCTCAAAATGGGCCACAAACTAATGGGCTGCAGATGTACTTTAACTGGTTCACATTCTATTATAAAAATACTTGAGTTTAACATTTTTTGAGTTTCTACTTTAAAATTCTTAGGGGGAACCCCGTTGCGGCACCCCTGAGCTCCCCCATTTCCCCTCTGGCACCCTGGGCCTGCCGCAGCTCCCCCCACCCCTGGGCACTCCCATTCTGTGGACTGCCCCCTGCTAGGTGGGACCCAGGCAGGCCTGGGAGTGCGGGATGTGTCTGCCAGCCCCCACCCCCTTCACTGGCTTCTCAAGGAGCTGATGAGTAATGGGAGGGGAAGGTGAGGCCGGCCTGAGAGCTCTGGAAGCAATAAACTCTTTCCCTGGGACCCCAGCTGATGCGCCCGGCAGGCCCTTGGGACCCCGCCAGCATCTGGGTGTGCGTGCAGTCAGGTGCTCTCCACAAAGGGTCCCTGCTGCTGTGGTCCTGGCTAAGACCCAGCGGTGTGATCCTTTGTGCTGCATCTCCAGTTTAAAATTTCCTTCCACTAAACACATTTTTCTCTTTCCTTCTTTTTTGGGGAGCCTACTGGGGATCAAACGCAGGATCCTGTGCTTGCCAGGCAGGCTATCACCCTGGCCTATGACATATTTTTTCTTTCTTTTATGTACTTAGTACAGGGTCTCCCTACGCAGCTCAGACACACAGTGATCCTCCTGTTTTCAGCCTCCCCAGCACTGGGATTGCAGGCATGCGCCACCACGCACAGACAGCAGTGTCCGCTCAGTGTGCCCCAGGGGTGGGGCTGGCATGGTATGAAACCAGGGATCAAATCCTGGTCTGTGTGCTTCCCAAAGGAGGCACTTAGTCCACTGAGCTATCTTGCCGTATTATATATTTTAAAGCCTTTCCTGTTACAGTCTTTTCTTCCTTTTTTAGGACCAGGGTTTGAACTCATGACCTTGCACTTGCCAGCAGGCAGTTGAGCCACAGAGCTATCTCCTCAGCCCCTGCTCAATCTTTACTTATGGCGCCATAACTTACTCCTTTTTGTTGTTGTGAAAACCTATTACTTGTCGTTCAAAAAATGGAAGAACTTGGCTAAGCTGAGCCTGTGTTTGAAACACTAGTCAATATATACACTATTGAACTATCACAGGATGTACAATTTTAATGTTTTTACATGTTAGCCAAAGATAAATTTAAACTGAAAAAGAGACAGAAACGTAGTTTCAGCTCTGCTGTGGTTTTGCTTTTCTTGTGCTGTTCTGTGCTTTCGGAGTGCCTTAGCCATAGTTCAGATCTCGTAACTGGCCATAGCCACGCCTTCCTGTACGTTTTGTTTTCGTTGTGCCTTTCATGGCATTACTTCTTTACATTATTTTCTTAGCTATCAAATTTTCTTTCACCTTAGACTTATTTACTCCCTATTCATACTTATTACTACTAAAACTTCCTTTCTCTGTTGTGGGGCTGGGCGGCTTCAGGCTGAGAAACCAGGCCATCAGCTCCAGCCCAGCGTCTCTGGGCACCCTCTTCTGCTCTGCTATCACTGATGACTTCAAAAGACGTGTTTCAAATATCTGCTGTTGCCTTTGCTGTTTTCTTTTCAATTAGTCATCCTGACTCAGAGCAACAGCCCCACATGTGCTCACAGAGGGACTTCTTGGAGCCGCTCTGCTTTGAGGCCACAGGAAGAGCCACAGTCTGCCCTGGAGGGTGGTGGGGGTTCTGAGGAGGCCCATTGTAATCCTGGAGTGGAGGAGGGAGGCTGGAACTGCAGCTGTAGCCTCAGAGCACTCAGTCTGGGCACTGTTTGCTCCAGGGCTGCAGTTTCCGCCTGACTTAGGGTCTGGCCAAGTCCTCCGTGCTGTAGGGCCTGCCAGACTCTTGAGCCTGTCCCACTGCCTGCTGTGCTTGGACACAGATTCCACTAATGGTCCTGGGTTGGTGCACTGGTCTCTACAGGGTGGTGCTGTGCAGCGAGGGAATTTTGCGGAGCTGTGTTCCCAGAAGAAATGGAGGCAGTTCTTAGGGGCCCCTATTCTGGTGAGAGTGTATAGTATAAGGCAGGGCCAGCCCATATGCCTGACCCCTTTGGGGTTCAGCCAATTTCCACCTTTCAACCATGCCGTGACGAAGCCAAGGGCCTAGTTAGAGCACAGAGATGGGCTCACCTGGCCGTGAACTGCACACTAAGTGAGGTTCTCCTCTCTGCACAGTACCCAGCATTGGTCACTCAGTATTGCAGTAGAAAATGGTCAAATACACAGCCACACTCCCCTTAGACTGGGTTCTGAGGGCCCAGCAACCCGCCTGCAAAGGCCTCCTATTCCTGAGGGCACCGGGAGGTCAGCAGCACCCCAGGGTCAGGCTGAGTGTGCAGCTGATGAGGCCCAGAGCTTTAGGAGAGGGGACGCCTAGATTATCTCAGGAGGGCAGGGTGGGTGGAAGAGGCGGGCAGGAGCCACTCTGGCTTGGGATATCTCTGATGCGTAGTCTGCGTGAGGCAGAACCTGCGGGGAGAGATACAGGACAACTACATACCGTTGCCCTTGTCCGAGCGCTGCGGGTGGCTGTTGACAGCATTGGGGACGCCATGGGTGGCCCAGCGTGTGTGGGCAATGCCAAAGTGTGTCTCAAACTCCACCTTTAGGTCCATACTGTCTTGTTCTAAAGGAGAGAAAAATCATTTTGCTGCCCTCTAAAATGAACACAGATGCAAAAGTCTTCACATAAAATCCCTTCATTACATCAAGCCACGTGGCTATGCCAAGAGCACCATCAGCCAGTCACGTCCTCCCAGGGGAACTGCGACGCACCTGTGCTAAAGCTTACTGAGCTCTTATCAGCAACTCGACTCATTCCTTAATCAAAATAAACTGCCTGTAAAAAGACGATGCGGCTGGACACATAGTTCAGCTGCAAGAGAGCTTGCCAAGCTTGCACAGGGACCTAGGTCTGATCACTGGCATCAAAGAAGAGGGGAAAAAAGAACAAAAGAAAAGCAATGCTACTTGCCAGAAGAATGGAAATAAATATGCAACACTGAAAATGTTTTAAAAGGTCGCCCATGTGCCGCTACTTCAGATAAGCCACCCCTCACTCGGTGGAACGGTCTTACAGTGAGGTTGCACCCTCCTGCGATGCGTCCAAGCTTTGCTCAAGCTCCTATTTTTAGTGGCAAATGCTGCTGGAGGAAAATGCGTTTGATGGCTGGTTCTGCACTGCTTGTGCCAACGGTTCTAAGTGTTTTCCACTTACTGTACAGTTCCTCGTCCAAAGCCTTCACTTTGCCTTTCTTCTTGACGAGCTGAATGTGTCTTTCTTTGACTTCATGGTTATTCCCATCAATAGCCACACCTGTCATTCAAACATTCATTTTTTAAATTTTTTATTGATGTGCAGTTCACACACACGGCACAAAGCACACACCTATGAGCTCGATCAATGTGCACCCAGTGTGGCCCACATCCCCAGGCAGAAAACAATTCCACCACCCAGAAGGGTACCTTGGGCCTTTCCACTCAACTTGCTCACCACAGAGAGGAACCACTATTCCTATTTCCATCACATAGACTGGCCTGCTACTCCAGCATGCCAAAAGAGTGGAACCCTCGAGGTTACCCTTCACAGTGGCACGCACACCTCGTCTCACATCAGCATGGGCCACAGTTTACTCCTAGGTCCACGGGACCAGGCACCTGCTGATCGCATACTCCAAAACACAAACGAAACAGCACCTGTACCAAACATACTGATGAATTTTCTTATCACTATTCTTTAAATAACATACTATAACAACTACTTCTATAGCACTCCCACTGTATTAGGTCTTGTAAGGACTCGAGATTTTTTAAACATTGATGGATGATTTAAATTATACAGGACCTAGGGCTGGGGAGATGGCTTAGTGGATAAGTGCTTGTCTGGCAAGCACAAGGTCCTGAGTTTAATCCCCATACTACAAAAAAAAAAAAAAAAAAAAGTATACAGGAACTGTGGGGAGGTTTTATGCAAATATTGAATCATTTTATAGATGGGACCTGAGTATCTGCTCACTTTAGCGTTGAGCACCCCATAGATACTGAGGGACGACTGCACTACCCCTGGTCAGTCCTTGCACTAGTCAGTATTGTCTGGGTGGAGGGAGAGAGAGGTGGTATACCCCTGTCCTGGGACGCAAACCAGGCCCTCTTACACGCTAGGCAGGCTCTCTACCACTCGGCCACATCCCTGCATCCCAGCCCCAATCATTTTATACATATTTTACTTAGGTGACTACCCTAAATCCTTGCTAAATAGCATCTTTCTAACTGGCCGCACGCTCCTCCCCGGGATGGCCGTATCAGTTTCTCCCCTGTTACCTACCAAGAGGTATTGGGTGTTTGGTCTGTTTCCCACTTTTAACTAGGCGGCCTGAAGAGAAAGGAGAGCTAGGTAGTTCACATCCCTGGCAGTTCTTAACAGAAAGTGTAACTCATCAGGCCGAGGCACGTGAACAGAGCGCCGCACAGGCACAGCAGCGAAGATCATACTGCTTGTGCAAAAGCATGCCAAGTGCAAACGCTTACCTTCCGTGAACAGCTGTTTGCATCAAAGAAAGCTCTGTTATTGTGATTTTTAAGACAAAAGATGTTAATGTGTGCATTGTCTTTCTAAGCAAAATCCTTAATATTCAGGTTCTAATTGCAGGGCTGGCACTTGGCCATAAACACGTGGGCTTTGGGCTGCAGTTCCAGCGCTTGTCCCTGAGGCTTGTGGGCGCTAGGCTGCAGTCTCGACCACGGTGCTTCCTCTGGCCGTGCTCCTCATGCTGTGAATATTAAGGTAAGCGTTTGCACTCGGCATGCTTTTGCACAAGCAGTATGATCTTTGCTGCTGTGCCTGTGTGGATCATGTCAGACCTTGGCCGACGACCTTAGTCCGAAAGCAGCACTCAGATCTGTTGTTCGCACGCGTGCACAGTCCTCACGCTCGGCTGCTGGGACCACTGGGCTGGAGCGTCGAAAGAGGGCTCTGTGTGTACTGTGGCCTGCATGGCCCAGGGTTGCCAACACAGCCACAGCTATCAGGAGTGGGTGTGGCAGCCCTGTGCCAGGATCCGAGGAAATGTTTCCTGGCTCACTGTGAGATATTGCGACAGCTGTGGCTTTTTCAGAATGGATTTCCTGAAAACTATGTAATTATCTTTTGATTGGCAATACTGGAGAACAAGAACTGTAAGGGGAAATACAATGTGGGGTATTCTTGACAGAGATTTTTTTTAAACTTTTACTTCTTTTTTTCCTATAGTTGTCTGTACTTTTCTAGAATTTTCAAATTCATTTAACGAACAAGTGTTATTTTTATATTGAAAAGAAACATTCAGAATGACCAGAAAAAAATCCCACTTGTAAAAAAGTGCCACTATAAAGAAAAGGGGTGAGAGAAGGGCCCACGGATGTCCACGCAAGGCCCCTCTACCACGAGGCCACCTGTGGCACCCACCTGCTGAATCATAGCCTCTGTACTCAAGACGCTGCAGCCCCTTGATGAGGGTCTCAAAAATCTCCTTCCTTGTGCGGGGGACTCTGTAGTTCATGTAAGCGAAGATTCCTGTTCAAAGAGAAGAAGTCACTCTAGGAAAAGAGGCAGATTGTGTTTCGAGTAAAACACTTCTGAGGAAGCAGACGCAGTCGCATCTCTGAGGGCTCCCCACAGAGGGGGATGTGGCCTTGCCTGGCTCACAGAAGAATGACCCCAGCCCGATCCCAGGGGCTGCTCACTTAGCTGTCCCAGGGGCCAAACAATCACAACCCGAGTCACAGCTCTTAGTCCCGTAGAGAATTCATCCTCCAGACACACTAGCAGGTTTGCAAAGACAACAAGGAGCTCAAGGGCCTTGGGACATTTTGAAGTGCCACCTCCTCTTTGATGGTCACAGAAGATGCCTGGGAGGTTACAAGGAAGTTAGCCATCCCCTGTGCTTTGGAGGGTCGGGAGATTGCCTGTCAGCATGGCTTAGAGTGTGACCATGAGTGAACATTACAGTTAGAACAGTGAGAATAAATCTACTACCTCAGGAACCCCTGGTCTCTAGAGAATCCTTACTGAGAAAGTAGGCTGGCAGGCCGGGAAGATTTACCTGGCTTGAATTTCTTTCCTTTCTTTCTTTCTTTTTTTTTTTTTTTTTTTTTTTTGCGGGACCAGGGTTCAAACTCATGACCTTGCACTTGGCAGGCAGGCATTTGTGTCACGGAGCTACCTCCCCAGTCCCTTGAATTTCTGTGTTTACATTTCAAAATTATATTTTTCCACATAGGGACTGATAACTATCATGCTGGCTCTCCCTTTCCAGATTCTTCCATTGTCCTGTTCAAAACTAAGGACCCTCGACCAATTCCCTCCCGCGCTGCCAATCTCATCTTCTCCTCCTCTTTGTCTCTCCACTTGGGAAAACCAAAACTAGCTGCAAGGCTGCCTACCAGAAGGCTCCTGACAGGAGTGGGGTGCGTGTATTCCCCTAAAGAAGGCTGTCCCCCAAAGGGCTCACTGCCTGAGGGTTTGTACCAACAAGAGACAGGACAGAACGGGCGCAAGTATGGTTACGGGGCTCCACCCTCCAGCAAGGAGAGGGGCTGCCATGGGGCTGTGGGTCTTACAGGACTGAATTAGTTCTCGGGATCATGCGCTGTCATGGAAGGAGGCTGCCCGATATCATGGCCATGTTTCCTTTCCCTTCATGCTTCTTGACCACCCTGTCAGCAGCCCAGGTCTTCATCAGCACCCTGCACTACGCACGATGGTCTTCCAGTCACCACTAAATCAACCCAACATACCCCACTTCTGGTAGTTGTTATAGCAACCCAAAGCAAACACAAGGACCCGGGCGCACTCATAGCTACACACGCTCTGCACACAGTGGCCCAGTAACTGTGTGTGGGACACCATGACTACCTATCTGTACCGAGGAGGAAAGTGACAGTACAGGAAGATGTCTCTGGCTTCCGGCATATCCAGTGACAGTCACGTCCATCTGGGACACTATAACAAGTATCACAGAGCGGGCAACCTACAGACAACAGAAATTCACTCTGCAGTTTTGGAGGCTGAGAAGTGAGGGCACCGACACACGCGTTGTCTGCGTTGTCCTCAGAGAGCCAAGTCTTCCCTGTAGCTTCCCTGGCAGAAGGCCTGAGTTCCCTCATTGGGTCTTTTACAGAGTGAGTTCATTCCTGAGGGTTCGGACCCATGACCTGATCACTTCCGAAGGCTTGGCCCCCAACACCAAGCTCAGAAGTCGGGGTTTCCTTGTGTTAACTTTAGGACCACAGGAACATTCAGCCTGTAGTAGTGAATAAACTTTTTTGGCAGGAACCGATGTTACTGAAAGCACACTATGTGCAGGGCACTGGACACAGATCCCTACAGCTGCCTCTTGAAGCCTCAGTCTTGGTCCTGTCACTCCCCCAGCTTGTGGAACAGAAGCCTGGGACTCCTCCAGAGTGGAACCAAGGAGACTGCTGGACTCAAGGGCCTCTCACCACTAGGCCGCGCTGCTGCTAGAATGGGTACTGTCGTGTGGGCTACAGATTTATTTCTCCAATTCCATTTTGCTGGGACGAGAGAAAGATCCAACCAGGATTAAACTTTGTCCGGTGATGAGCTTCTGCAGTGAACAAGCTGGCCGATGATAGCAAGGGCTGACCACCACTGCGGGCTGAACCACCTGTAACGTCGCCAGTCACAAAGAAGCTTAGAGGGAAGTCCTCACACTGAATGATTCAGCCTCAGTGATCGAATACTATACTGGATACCATCGTGCCAAAGCTCCTCTGCACACGCTTGGTCAGAAAACAGATAAAAATTACTGAAGCTGTACAAGGCACCCTTACGTAGTGCATGTTACAGAGCGTGGGGTGGGCTGTGCGCACAAATTCAGGTGGAGCTCAGATATAAAACTACGCACACTGTGCTTTCTGAGCAGCTGCAGATGTTTCTCTGTTAAAAATAGCTGAGGACAATCGGACGGCAAGTTATTTTTGCTTTCCCCAGTGACCCCTAGCTCAGGTGAGAGGCATGGAGTGCCAGGGCAGGTGGTCCGGACCCACACCAGGCGAGGGTGTGCCAGGGCAGGGCCTCACATGCTGGACCCCCATTTCAAACCGAAAAGAACCTTGGATGCATTTTGCCACCTTACTTATTAAATAAAGTCATCTTGTACTCTAAATGTTAAAAGTTGTAGCAGTATTCTTGGAACAGAAAAGCACCATATTATCTCACTAAAAATACACAGCTCCAGCCAGCGGCATGACTCAGCAGCCCTGCACCTGCCTGGCAAACGTGAGGTCTGGAGTTCAATTCTGATACCAAAAAAGAAAAAAAGAAATCAACAACACAAGCCAGTGGTTCTGCATCTGCTCACAGAGGAAGTCTCGATGAAGTTCGGCCATGAGGAGCTTCCCTGGCTGACACGGCCAAGGCCCAGTAAACGAAAGGCCACCTGGCTGTAGCACATGGCTGCTCTGTATAGGTGCGCCCTTGCCCTGTATCTCCAGTCCTTTTTATCTATTTAATTTTAAGACAGGGTCGTGCTGAGTGCTTGAAATGCCTGAGCTGAGCCTGAATTTGGTATTCTCCTTCCTCAGCCTGCCAGAAAGCTGGGATTGGAGGTGTGCGCTGGCAAGCCAGACTGAAAGGGTTTTAGAGCTGAGCTGTTTTCCAAGAAGTCCTCTACAGTGCCGCTCTCTGGCCTCCTCTGCAAGTCCCTGCGTTCCTGCACACCCTGCTTCTGCCCACACGTCCGGCATGCAGCCTGCATGGCCATGGGACCCGCAACACCCTGAGGGAAGTGCGGGGCTGGCATCAGCCCTGAGGGTGGATCCCTCAAAAGGCCTTTGTCCTCAGTCTAGACTGAAGGCCTGGCGGCCACTGGGGCACAGTCTAGGAACAGATTGCGGCGAAAATGCTGCCAGGGAGTGGCTTCCAAGGTCTTTGCGCAAGAAGGCATCCCCTGAATTTTCAACGTGACATTTCCTTCCTTAGCGGAGCTCTGCCGCTCTTCGTGTGCAGCTCATCCACGTGGCTGGGTTCTCTGCACTCCCTGAAGAGAATAAAGCAGCCCTACATGGTTAATTATTAATTATTATTATCAGTTCCTATTACTTAAAAAATGATACAATGGAGCTGTGTCTCTGGGAATTTGTCTTGACAAAATTCCCTTTTCATATCCTTTCCACCCCTAAGTAAAAGCTACAGTGAGAATCCTGGTATGTATTTACTCATTTAACCTAGGACATAAACAGATAGTTGGATGCTGAGTGGTGGTTTACTTTGGAAGTCAATTTGGCCATCTCTTAAATCACAAGTCTACACATCTCCAGAGCTCTTGTACTTCTAGAAATGTGGCCGGTGGCCATCTTTGCAGAGGTCAAGTGTGGACATGACAGCATAGCTTCTCAGTGTCCTCTGTGGTCACTAAAGCCTGGAGAGAGCCTGGTGCCGGCTAGGGCCCAGGCTCTGCGAATGCACAGAGCCACCTTGGGCAGGCAGAGTCGGCAGGAGCAAGCGAGACGTGCAGATTTGCAGCTCTCCGAGGTAGGACAGGCGACAGTGGCACTTTGCAGTCCATGAGTGAATCATGCAGGCAGAAGTGGGGAGCTGTGTGGCGTCCAGCGCTGCCTTGGTGTCCACCAGGGACTGCTTCCAGGACATGCTGAAGAAAGGCCAAAACTTTTCATGTTTCCTTCCCTCCCTCCTTCCCTCCCTCCCTCCCGTCCTCTCTCCTTCAGTCTCCTGCTTCCTGGATTGAACCCAAGGTCTTGTGCGCACTAGGGAAGTGCTCCCCTGACCACATGCAGCCCTTTCTGATAGACATTTCCTGCACACAATGCTTAACACAATGCCTACACACTGCTTCATTCAAATCCAAGTTTCGGTTTTTGGAACTTGCTGTAATATTTTCCCAGATGTTTTCAACCCAGTGTTGCTTAAATTTATGGATCAAAAATATTTGGGAGAAAGCCCGTATCTTGTCCTGAACATGTACAGACTTTTTTGTACCTTGTCATTATTCCCTAAACAATACAGCACAAAAACGATTTTCGTGTCATTCATATGATAAAGAGCCTGGAGATGACTAGAAGCAGACCACAGGACACGTGCAGAGGCTATGCAAATACTACACATAGGAAGCCCGAGCATCCACAGATTTTGGTATCCGTGGGGTCCTGGAACAAAAATCAGGGGACAACTGTATTTCTCAAAGGGCACCCAAAACTCAGGGAGCAGTGGCTCCCTCAGACACAGCCTCTAGATGTGGGGCAGAGACTTACTTTTCAACTGCATTTGCATTTGTATGGCGAGGGTATTTCACAATGTCCTATTACATGAATCAGAATACCGAAGAGTTATCCAAATAATTAGAAAAGGTTTAGAAATGATTTTGTTTATCAGAAGGGGGGCATTCAAGCCGAGACACTAGGGTTGAGGAGGATGGATCGCGTGGACAGCGGCAAATGCAGCCTGGGCTCGTCTAATTTTCTGTGTGGACAGCCAGCGCTGTGGGGTGGGGGCTTCAAGGGGCAGGCACAGTGATGGTGTGGCCACTGAGATGGGCCACGCTTCTGCAGGGTCTGCTTCTGGGGCTGATGCTAAGCCTCTGACGTGGGCTGCCCCGTGAGGCACAGCGGCTCCCTCCCTCCCTCCCGCCCGTCCCTCCCCTCTGCACTGAGGCTCCCGGCCACTCAGCTCTGAAGCAGGCACACAAGGGCAGAAAGGACGCTGGAGCACACTTCCCCACCTGACCCTAAGAAGACCTAAGTCTTCCTTGCAGCGTCACTCCTGGCATGTGACAGCAAGATGTGCAGTGCGGTGGCTGAAGTCCGGGGCCAGGGCCAAACCCCACTTCCAGCCTCATCCCCGTCCTCTGCTTTCCGCATGGCCCCAGCAGGTCACTGGATGCCTGTATAAATACTTTTATTGGTGAAGCGGGTGGTGGCAAGATCTACTCAGTGGGTGGTTGTGAGAATCCAGAGCACTGTGTCTTCTTAAGCACATGGAATGCCACCCGTCATGCAGCAAGGTGCCACTCAGATGAATGCGGCGGGGCATTTCCCACTCCTGGAGGGATGGGGCATGAATTCAGTGTGTGCACTCGGCAGAAGGCCAGCCTCTGAGGAGCGACCAGTACGTGTGGCTGAGCGGAAGAGTGCCACTTTGCTGTTGTTTGCTCTTGGAGTTTGCCTTGGGGAGGGTGCTAGGCGTGTCGAGGAGTAGTGATGAGGCTGTGGCTTGAGCAGGACTGAATTTACCCCAGAAAGAGCTCCCTCTTGAGGGCCTTGTTGAATGAAAATGTGAGTGGGTGGATGTGGAGTCACAGACCAGTAGCCTGAATAGAGCGGGCCTGAGGTGCCACCACACGCAGCCACGTTTCCAGGAATCCATGGCTGCTCTTATTGCTTGAACTTGTGGGGAGCACAGAGGCTGGAGAGCCAGGTACTCCTGAATGTCAGCGCCCCTCACAAAGGCAACGTGGCACCATTGATATTCTGGGTCAGCTTCTGGACACGCAAGTGCAGAGGTCCATGTCACCTGCAGTACCCCCCCACCCCATCTTCCATGCCCTGTGCTGATCCCACTGAGGTGCGAACAGCCTGCTGCACAAATGACTTGGGGCTAGCGGCAAGGGCCGCTAGCTAGGCCACTCTGCTGGCTAGGCCACAGCACGAAGCCCATCACCAGCACCTGCCGAGATTTCTATGTGCCAGCCTCGGCATATCTAATCCTCCCAATGCACCAAACTGAGATGTCCACTTCCGTGAATGAACAGAGGACCTGAGGCTCTAGGGTCAGACTTCTGAGCAGTTCACAGCCAGCTCCCCCTGACTGCAAGCTGGGCTTACCCACGCACTCAGCGAGGACTCTCACCCCAAGGTGTGAGCAGTCGCTCCAGCGAGAGGCCCCAGCATAGGGGCAGATGTCTGCTCAGTGATGGACAGACAGAGCTGGCGAGAGCATCCTCGGTCAGTTCTAGGCCCTGTGCCACTGCATGGGTTCCTACTCCTGTGCCCTCCACAAAGACCCCTTCGGATGCCCCGCCCCAGGACACTGCTGCTTCTGATTCTGCCTTTCCTTCCCTGTCCTGCCCTCCCCACCAGGTCCCAGATGACCACAGCCAGGCAGGCTCCAACGACATCCCTTCTTCTTCTCTAAGTCCTGGGCCACAGCTGCCTCTTCCAGCTAGCGTCAACCCTTTCTTGCCTTCAGCCTGACCCACCCTGACTTCCCCTGTCCTTCTGCAGTGCCTGACCTCCGATCACTCCTGGGGGTGCCCAGAGCCAAGTGGGATTACCCTTGGGGCTCACACCTCGACTGATCCTCTCGGTGAAAGTAATCTTTCTCTTTTGAACTCCCCTTTCCTTTTTTCCACCCTTTTTCATAATTCCCGCCACTCTACTTCTCCTCACCATACGTGGGCTCTACCCACAGGTGGTTCGGATTTGTGAGACGCAAAGATGAGGGGGCACTGCTGGCACTGGAGCACCTTACAGAACAGTGCTTCCGCTTCTAATTCTCTCAGTCTTCCCAGTGAAGTCACGAAGGAAGTCTGCGCGGGGTGCTATGCTTTTGTAATACTTTTCTCCACAGTTAGGAGTCCCGTGCAACCCACAGAGGGCAGGCTCCAGGGCCAGGGCATTGGAAGCAGTGCTATTCATGGCGTGCAGTGACCGGGATGCAGGAGCGGCTGGACGAACACGGCCGGGGTGGCAGAGGCTGGAACTTGGCGGGCTAGACATGGAGGCCCTGAACACCTAGAAAGCCCCACAAGTTTTGATAACAGGACAGACAGGGGAGCATCAGCATGGAGGACGCAAGCGGGAAGCCTGAGATGCAGAATCCATGGAAACTTTTAAAGAAAAGGGGCACCCTGCCATCTCTGCAGAGAGCCCTGAGCCACGCAACACTCCGCACTACAGAGCCAAGTGACCAGGGCGGACGCTTGGACAACCAGCCCAGCCACACACCCGCCACACTCGGGCCACAGCTGCCCTCCCCAGGCTGGTGCCAACCCTTCCTTCTCACCCTGGTGCCCAGAGATTCAGAGGACAGCAGTTTAGGGCTCCAGTCATAAAACTAACAGGCGAAGGGAGTGAGGAAATGTTATAGGGTGACAGAAACTGAGACACACCCAGAGGGACTCTTGAGGAGCCCTAAAGAGGTGGCTGTGGGCCCCAGATCTCATCCCGCCTGGGAGGTCTGAGCAATCTGTGCCCAGGGCCTGAGAAATCATTTGGGAACTCAAGATCGAAGGCTGCAGGAAGGGTCACAAGGGCAGAGGGCCCCGAAACTCAGGGTTCACCCCCTCAGAGACAGAGGATGAAATGACCAGCTCAGGGGGGGTGACCTCGCTGGGGCCTGGGAATGAAGCAGAACCCAGAGAGCTGAACTCCTGGAGTCTTCTCTATAATGCCTGCAGGGCAGGACATGGGGAACAGAGGGACGGTTCCAGGCCTGGATGATGGGGAAGGCTGAGCTCACAGTGGCTGGCTGGACTCAGCATTCTGATGTCACAAATGCCATTGTCAGACTCTCCTCACACTGGCTTCTCACTGAGATCGCGGCCCTTGCTTGCTCTGAGGGACGGTGTGTGCCTTTGATGTCCCGCCCACCTAGGTTAGGACCCTCCCACCCTGAGGGCTCTCTTTCCACAAAATCCACTGCTTCTCAGGACAGAAAGGGCTAATAGTTTAGCATATGAGCGTAATGTAGCTTAGATACTATTGAGTGCACACTGGATCCAAAGAAGAAATCAGGGCCAAGATGCATTTCTGCCTGAAGGGACTCTCATAAAACGTGTGTGTGTGTGTGTGTGTGTGTGTGTAAGGTGGGGCAGGCCTGCTCCCCTGAGTGACCCCCAAGAACGGGGAGGCCACTGAGTCAAGGGCTGCGGAAGCAATGGCCTCTCCTGCTTTCTTCCTTGCTCTCAAAGACTGAGGAAAGCCACTTGACAGACGCAGTGAGGGTGACAATTCCTAGCGGCTCCTAGGAGAACCCAGAGCAAGACGGCGGGGCTGTGCAGCACGTGGCCCACAGTGGGCTACGCCCAGCAAGGCAGAGAGGCAGGGCCCAGGAGACCCAAGAGGCCATAGCTCATGTGGAGAACCACCCGGGCAACTCTCCAAAGAGGAGCAACTGTCTCCATTTTGGCTGAGCCTGACCTGATTTCCATGTGTTGACAGGTACAGAGCTGGCTAGGGCCTTTCCCTATCCTTCAGCGGCTTTAAGCAGTACATATGGGTCTAGGCGAGGTGCTGCTGGCAGCCTTCGAAGACAGCACACGTGTTTCCCTGTTCTTTAATATGAGCCGGGTTGGGACAGGACAAAGAGCCAGTGCTCCATGCTGTCGGCTGGGACCCAGGCTCTGTGACTTCCTGGGGCCCGAAAGATCGCACCTGCGAGCTGAAGCACCCCCAAAACATCAGATACCACCTCAGCTGTGAAATGGAGGTGACTCTCTGCATATGGCAGAGGTAAATGCAGGCCTCCCGCCTAGCCCAGCTCACAGCACTCACCTACGTCCTGCCATTCCCTGTCACCCACCCTCCAGCCACTCCTCCTTCGTGACTGAATAAAGCCTGGGTTCAGCCCCCGGTCGAGGTCTTCATTCTGCGTAGCTATCGCCATGGCCGCACTTAGCCCCTGGCTCCGCGTAACTATAAGTATGCTCTAGCGTCTTTATTCTCAAGGTGGGTGGCACTGGAAGGGGTAGATCGGAATTAACCTGATGGGATTCCAATAACTTATCCATGGGATTACAAATACAAACTTCACAGACTGAGAGGACCAGGAAGGGCTCTCCACAGCTCAGAGGAGGGGTGTGGCTCCCGTAGACTTATTCTGCCCCAGGCCTCCTTCAGAAGCCTGGGTTAAAGTTACCACAGATAAATCCACCAGATAACAGTAGACCAGAGACTCTCTGCAGCAAACATAGACCAGGCATGTCTATTCTACAAAGTTCCTGATGTCCATGTTACTTTAAGGTTTCACAAAAATGAAGCAGGATACATCATATACTTTTCATTTTTATGAAAAGAAAATGTTTTACGAAAAAAAGTAAGTTTTGTTAAACTGCCAAAATTTACTTTCTTTCAATAAGAATTTTCCTTTTAAAATGAAAGGCAGATAATTTGATTCAATAATTTAACTGTGTTTGTAAATTCACCTTTAGAGTTTTTTTCCAACTTGCTTGTAACCTCAAGTTATTTTCTCTTATAAGCTATTTTTGCTAAATAAAAAACAATTCCTTCACTTAAAGTCACTGTGTAAGCCGGGCGTGGTGGCACACGCCTGTAATCCCAGCATTTTGGGAGGCTGAGGCAGGAGGATCAGTGCGAGTTCGAGACCAGCCTGGGCTACAAAAGTGAGCTCAAGGCCAGCCTGAACTGCATAATGAGACCCTGTCTCAAAAAAAAAAAATTAAAAAAAAATAAATAAAATCACTGTTTACTAGGTATCACCATGCAATAAAATTTCCAGTGGTTTCTAAGAATGCGGAAACCCCCTGACAGAGCAAGCTGAGCAGTGGGGAAGCATGGTGTAACTGGGGGGAGCAGGAGGAAGCGAGAGAGGCAGGCAGCCAGCACTGCAGGCCGGGGCCCACACAGACTGCTACTGGCGACGCCTCCACCGAGGACCAGGCTCGCTGCTACGGCTAGGCAGCCTTGCGCCGGAGCTGCCTGCCTTGGCTGCTGAGAACCAGCGACATACTGTCTTCTCAAGCTCCACACTCGGGGCCTCACGCGGGCGACCTGAAGCTGGCATGGCGAAAGAGCTGACGCTGACAACCGGGCGTACGTACCCACTACTCCATGCATGCCAGAGCGGCACTGGGGGGGAGTCTGCTGCCTCCTCCTCGTAGGAACGGTGGGTGAGGCTCGGCGAGATACCTAGCCAAGCACCTTGTGACTGTCAACCAAGGCCACCTCGAACTGAGTAAGAAATGCCTAGCAGACCAGGAAGCACTGTCCTGCGCATGTCTACGGATAACTGACGCACAGCGCAGCCAACAGGGTGGGGAAGGTCCGCCCAGGAGCGGGTGGCCCCGACAAACAGGCTTGCAGCCTGCATGGGAGAAGAGGGGAAACAAGGCCGCATGGCCACAGCCTTAGCACGTCGGATCCAGCTTCTCAGGGCTGTAAGGCAGGCTCATGCTCGGGACTGTCCAGGGAGCCTCCAGGCCCTCGGCCTGGAACCGGAGTTGCAACCGACCGCTCTTGTCCTGCGGCTCTCATTGCCTTGCGCTGAGCAGCTCCTGGGCCTTTGGTCCTGCAGTGTGCGGATGGCCACCACAGACTCTCCTGCCTCTGATCAAAGGCAGCCGTGAGAACGCTCTCCGCTCAGAGCCTACAAGCCTGCCTAGCAGGTCCCCTTGGGTAATTCCACGCACATTCTCTGGCTCTGTGCCTCTGGAGAACTCTAGCTACTCTTAGGGTCCTACCCTAGCTATCCAGGTCCCACACTCAGTGCCTTCACTCATCCTCACAGGAGACATCACTTCCCTACAAGGAAGAGAGACGGCACAGTGAGATGTCAGAGGTGGAAGACAGCGCGAGGAAGGTAAACCTTGGCGCAAGTCATTCGATCGCCTTGGATTGCCCTTTCCCAGGCTATCACAGAGTAGGATCTCTACCGCAGCTGAGAAAGAGGCAGGGCCACATTCAGTCCTCAATGAACTCGCGCGAAGAACGGCTACACATGCAAACAATCTGGGTATGTTCTGGTTCTGAGAGAAAAATTTTGGTTCTTGCAAAGAAGCGATGAACCAAGAGAACGTGTACATCCGAGGACAGCACAATCCTATGACGCAGCAGCATGCCAATGATCCCAGGAGTTGTGGTTTATGTCCAGAATGTCCCCATGCCTCACGTGTTCAGACGGGGGCTTTGGGGAGGTGGCTGTATCACTGGGGCGCCATCCTCATGAGTGGACTAGCCCCCCATGAGCTTTGTGGCGTGTGCTGCTAGAAGACGGAGCCTGCTGGGAAGAGGTGGTCACCGGGATGTGCCTGGGAGGGGCGCCTCTCTCCTCCCCCTCTTCCTGCTTCCTGGCTGCCACAGGACAGCAAATTCCCTCTTCTCTGCTGTTTCTGCCTTGGTGCCTGCTGACCATGGTCTCTCCTCCTTTAATCTGTAGGGGTCTCGCCGGGCGTGGTGGCTCACGCCTGTAATCCCAGCACTTGGGAGGCTGAGGCAGGAGGATTGCTGCGAGTTCGAGACCAGCCTGGGCTACAAAAGTGAGCTCAAAGCCAGCCTGAACTGCACAGTGAGACCCTGTCTCAAAAAGCCAAAAAAAAAAAAAAAAAAAAAAAAATCTGTAGGGGTCGGGTTTTGGCCCCAGCAACAGGAAAGTGACCAAGCAAAGGAGCTGTCAGCTGATGCCTGCGTTCATCTTCGGATGGGCGGGTCCAGTCTGACAGTACAGACCAGTAACCTGGTTGGTGCATGGGAAGGGTTGCTGGTGGGCCTTTGCCGGGGATGCTCAAGGCTGAGACTGTGCTGGGTGCACAACACCAGGCTGCCTGCGAAGAAGGATCTCTAAGGCGGCAATCCAACTTCGGGACAATGAATGATAGCCCTCAAGATACCAGGCTCTAATCTCCAGAATCTGTAAACACTGTTGTTTATGGGAAAAGACCTTTCTATATGAGAGCACATTAAGGCTCCTAAACTGTGAGATCACCCTGAATAATCTGAGAACACTAAAATCAAGCTGCCAGAACAAGTGTCCTTCTAGGACAGAGGCACAAGGAGACCTCACAAGGGGGGAGGCATGGGAGCACGGGGCAGACGCTGAGCCATGCTGTGCCTCTGGCCTGGCACGGGCATGGATGGGGACTAGGACATGCACTATTGTAAAGTATTAACTCAGGATTTCAGATTGATCTTCAGAGTCTTTTTTTCAAAAGTAAAAAGCTGGCTGACAGGAATTCCACCAATTTGGAGTTTTGTAACTAATTTTGACTGGGACAATTAATTTAAAAATGTTTAAACTATGTTATCAAACAAACAAAAAATGCCTATGTGCACAGTGGTCTCAGAGTACCAGGCTACTATAGTTTCACTTTGGTGGCAGATTTACTTGTGCTGCTACCCGGTCCCTGGCTGGCCTCCAGTCCCTAGCTCACCTGCCCCTTCATGAAGAGGAACATACCCACGTGGGCTGTGAAGCCGGGGGCCTGGAGAGTGGCCAGTCCACAGGCAGTTATTCACAAATGACTGGGTGAAGGAGGGCGGTGAACAGGGAGCAGTAAACTCTCTGCTGGTGCAAAGTCAACAGAAGTCCATCGATGCTATCATCAAATCTACACAGAATCACCTAAGGGTCCTTCCAGCTAAGTCCCCACTGAAGTTTTTGGGGCGCATCTGCTCAGTTCTATCCAGTGCTAGGTTTCTAAGAAAGCAGCAGCAAAGACATAACCTGAGCCTGGCTGTCAACTAACTGATGTCAGGAAGCAAGAAGGCCTTTGGTCTCACTTCCTACAGTACCTGCAGGATGCGGGACATCTGATCTCTGGGTGGTTTTTTTTTGGACTAAGAATCAAACTCAGGACCTTGCACTTGCCAGGCAGGGACTGCGTGCTGAGCTGTCTCCTGGGCCCCAGGAGATCTGATCTCCTAAGGCCACTTTGGATGGCAGTGACAGGCTCGGAGCTAGAACAATGCCTGCTCAAGCAGAGGTGTGCAAAGATCCCTCTGGGCCTCAGTTTCCTTACATGTAAAGGATCCTACATGTTACATGATCTTTCTTGGAACACTGTAACATGGTTTGTGTATCCTTGTACCAAGAGCAGAGTCATGTCACCGTATTCTTGTAAAACTCATTCAATTTTCAGAAACATAAATGAATTCATTACAAAACAACCACAAAGCCGGGTGTGGTGGCACACGCCTGTAATCCCAGCACTCGGGAGGCTGAGGCAGGAGGATCGGTGCAAGTTCGAGACCAGCCTGGGCTACAAAAGTGAGCTCAAGGCCAGCCTCAACTGTATAGTGAGACCCTGTCTCAAAAAGACAAAAAAAAAAAAAAAGAAAAAAAACACACAAAAAGACAACTTCTCAAAGCCGGCTGCCCACTCCTTCTCAGTCAGTAATCCTTTGGCCTGCAACACAAGGCCGGTTCAGACCTTGGCTGGTCTGGCAGCTGGCACACCCCACCCTGCAGCCCTCCCCAAGTCAGAGAGCGCCTTTCATGGCTTCAGAAGTTCCACCCGGTTCTCCAGCCACAGGGGGCTGGAATGGGTAACTGAATCCTACTCAAGGAGGAAAAAGCACAGCGACCTTTTGTCCCAGCAGAAGTTCCTGGCTCCGGGGCAGGCGGCAGAGGCGGCCCAGCCTGGAGCCTGAGGGATCGCAGACGTGCACGAGGGCCCGAAAGAGGACAGCTCTGGCAGCCTAGGCGGCCGGTACGCGCCCCCCGCCCTCGCTCCCGGCACTTTACCGCCCTCCTGCGCCTCGCCCCAGCTCCTCAGTAAAGAAGCTTCCACGCAAAACCCACCCTTCCAGGGACAGTGTTCGCGGCGGACGCCAGGAGGGCGCCGGTGGGCAGAGGCGTGGACTGTGCGCCCCGCGCCCGTGAGGCTGCGCGTGGAGCATTTGCGCACGACTCGGGCGGCCTGGAGAAAGTGTCCTCGCCGGACGCGAGCGCGGGGCAAGGCGGTGCCCGAGGCTGGGCATCCTGGGCCTCCACGGGGGCGGGGTGGCAGGCCCGGCCAGCGAAAGCTCCCACGCCGGGACGGCCAGGTCCCGCAGGCTCTCGGCCGCGGCAGCCACACTCACCGCACATCTTGGCTCCGTTCGGCTCCTTTCCACTCCCGTCTCCGGTCGGACCGAGTCTGGAGACTGCTCTTCCGCGGGCTTCGCGCTCTGCAGCTCCGGCTTCCGCGCGGCTCGGGCTCTTATATCTGCTAGCTGGGAGGGGGGCGGGGGGGGGGGGGGGGGGGGGCGCGGGGCACGGGGCGGGGCCCTCTCTCTCCCGCCTGCTCCTATTGGGCCCCGGTTGTCCTGACAACCGCGGTCCGGGCTAGAGCCTAAACCAAGGGTGAGGGGCGGCTCCCCCTAGTAGCCACAGTACCGCGAGGGTATCCGGCCCAGGACAGCCATGGTCTGGGCTCAGATCCCAGGTCAGTCACTGCCTAGTGTGAAAGGCAGACAAGGGACTTCGACTGCTCCGTGCCTCGGTTTCTCCATCTGTAAAATGGGGATGACAGTATATTAGACTTCCGGGCCGTGCTGAGGATTGACACTGACTTTGTAAGACACAGAGCTCAATGTCAGGCACAAGACACCTGTACCTGAACACCAACCGTGGCCTTGTTTCTGGTTCACCCCTTCTGCGCGCCAGGCTCTTCACAGAGCAAGAAAGAGGGCGCGGAGACGTTTCCTCCTCTCTCCACCTCCAGGAGAGGAGGATTCTGCCGGGAAAGAAGCCCGGGACTCCTCGAGGACTGGAAAACACTGGAGGCAGGGATCCTTGGCTTGCAGCAAGAGCAGGGCGCACAGAGAGGCCGCCCCAGGGGAGCGGCACCCCAGACCTGCGGCAGCAGAGCGGGGCTTCCCGCCCCACGTGGCCCTCAGCCGAGAACTACCCACGTGAGTCACTGGGGGGCGGGAGGTGGGGGCTGGGTCCCTGCCTGGTTCCCGGCTGTCCCTCCCTCCTCTGCTCTCCAGCGCTCCAGCCGTCTCCTGAGGCAGGTCACGAGAACTGGCCCAATATTTGCGTATGTGGAAGCCATCTGGTGTTTTCTGATGGTTTTTTCCCTCTCTTTTTCATGAAAAAAAGAAATCCTGAAATTCTAAACAGATCTTTTCCAGTCCTATTAGGAAAAGAAGTTCCTTTTGACATGTCTGGAGAGCTTCCCCTGACGTTCATCTTTCGCCAGCTTCACCAGGGCTCCCAGCTGTAAGCCGTAGTGCGGCCGTGGAGAAGGCCGACCGTGTAACTCTGGAGGGGAGCGTGCAGCACGGGGACCTTTTGCCCCTTGTCCTTCACTCTGCAGGTTCGCACCCCTTCAGGAGGCTGCACCTCATCTCCATTTCATGCCTGTCCTCTGCCACAGACTGTGGGAACTTGATAAGTGGGGCCAGAGAGCTGGGCAGCTCAGGTGGGCTCCAGGAAGGGGCTGAGGTGGCCAGATGAGGGGGCCAAGGCGGTGGTCGCAGAGATGAACGGCTTAGAAAGGAGCAGCCAGAAGTAAGCAGCTTCCTTGTCTGAGCTCCGAGACTCAGCCTGGAGATCCGAGGTGTCTGCCCTACGCTGGCCCTCTGGAAAAGAGCAGAGCTGAGAACAGAATCGTGCCCTAGGCAGGCTTTCTGCTCCACCCAGACAGGTGGAGCTCTGGGTCCTAGCAAGGCCCCGATCTGGCTTCTGTTGCTGTGGTGAGCCTCCACAGTGAGCAGTGGACAGCCATGATCCCCAGGGAGGCACTGGCAGCACCCCAGCGTCCCCCCTGCCGTGGGAGCCAGCTCCTGAGAATCCTCTGGGAGGTGGGAGCCTGTTGTATGTTGTGATCTGGAGCTGAAAGAAACAATGAGAAGACCCAACGAATGTAGCTTCGGAGGTCTCACGGAGATCTGTCTCTCTCACAGTGAGCCCAGAGCTCCAGAAGCGTCTCCTTTTTATTTAGGACTGTAACCTCTGTTCACCTTCACTATTTGTCTAATGCTAGGTTCACACAATTGCTAATTAAAAGGATTACAAGGAGGGGAGGAGATAATCACCAGCATCTCAAGTAAGGGCGGAGACATCAATCAGGATAAGCCATTACCCAACTTCTTAAATCCCAGTTTTCTGGAATCCCTAAGGCACAGATTACAACCCGCCCTAAGCTTAGTTTACTGTTCGTTGCTTCTTTTTAAGATGCTAGTTTCTTATCTCTACAGTAGCCCAGTCCTGACCACACATCCTTTAGCCCGCCTTGGCCGCAGCATGGTTAGGGCTCAGCACCTGCCTACTCTGAGCTCTTGACAACTGCTCAAGAATGTGGGGAACATGCAGATGCCTGGGGCTGGTCTTCCCCTCTGGTGTGATGAAGCCAGGCCTTCACATTACCTGGGGGGTGGGGTAGGGAGAGGCTGTCTGAATGTGGAATGATTCAGAGCAAAGCAGGTCCCCCAGGATGGCAAAAGAGGCATTTTGGCATGTTCTCATGAAGGCATGTGTTGGAAATATCCTCAGTGCACGTTAAGAGGGGCTTTGGGTTGGGGACATGGCTTAGTAGTCAGTAGTGGGGTTTGTCTAGCATGTTGGAGGCCCTGGGCTCTACCACTAGCAGCACCAAAAAAGATCAGGAGGGAGCCATTATGATCGGGTCAATATCAATTATTGAAGGACTTGAGGCTGCAAGTTGGATCTCTTCCACGGAACCCTCCCAGCTGTGGTGCCTTGATCTTGGACTTTTAGCCCCTGAAGCATGATCCAAATAAACTTCTATTGTTTATAAATTATCAGTCTGTGATAGCAGCATTCTATTATTGCAGAATGTCTTAGTTACTCTTCTCTCGTTGCTGGGACAAATACCTGACACTCAAAATGAAGGAAGGAAAAGTTTATTTAGCTCACAGTTCATGGAGTTTCAGTCCATATTCGGCTGGCCCAAGGCTGAGTGGAGCAGGGTGGAGAGCATCCAGTTCATGGCGGCAGAACAGCAGCAAAATGGTGGCAGAGGCAGTCAGTCAATCAGGGCAGCAGAGCAGTGGCAACAGCTCCCAGTCTGTCTCTCTGTCTTTATATTACATTCAGGCTCTGGGCCTTAGCCCTGGCCTTAGGCTACACCCATAATCCCAGAAGTACTTTGACCCATAATCCCATCAGTACTAAAACCCATAATCCCAGGGATCATGGATCAAGTCTCAAACTCTTGAAGTCCCTGTCCAATGACTACATGAGGCTTTGGGGGGACAACTAGACATAAACCATAACACAGAACAAAACTAAGATGGACTCAGTAAATTCTCACCTTTGCTTACGGCCCTCTGCACTCATTCTGCCATACTACCAGGTAGAGTCCTGATTCTTTCAACCTGCTAGAACTGGGAATAGAGGTCCAGGGGCACAGTTAAGAAGGCAGCCAGTGGCCAAGACAGTTCCCTTCGCTGTTATTTGCCAAGGACCTGTCCAGATGCAGCCACAAGGCTCCTGGAGTCCAGTGAAACTGAGCAGTCTCCCTGAAGTCATATGCCCAGAGGGCAGGGACTGATCTGGATCAGGGAGCCAAATCTTCGTGGGAGAGAGGATGTCAGATGGAGTACCGGCAACCTTCCCTGCCTGGCCTCCTACCTGGGCTGCGGGGAGGCGAGCCTGGATAGCTGGAGCCAGAATTCCTAGGACCACACCTGGAGCAGGCACTGAGCGGGTTCCAGATGTCCAGTGCCCAGAATGACCCCCACAGTTGGCTCTAGCCCTGCTTTCCAAGAGTACCTTGACCCTGCTGGCCAGCAGGGTGGCCACGCCTGGAAATGAAAAGAGCAGCCAGGACAGGGCTTCCTCGCCTGCACAGGTATTTCCCGGCTCTTGGTTATCGTAGGCGCCCTTACTGCTCCAGCTTCTCCCAAACAACATGGACCCCTCAAGATCTCTACTTCATCTTCCTCCCCGCCCCATTGCTCCCAACAGAGAGCCTCGCCACGTTCCTTGAGCTGGCCTGGTGACCCCGCATGTGTCTGTCTGCCATTCCCAGCACAGGCCCTGTTCAGCTGCTTTGCTCGCTGACATTTCTGCTAGGGTCAGGGGAGGATTTCAGGGACTGTGGTGCCATGAGGGTTGCCTCTGGCTGCAGCTAACCAGCAGGAGTTCTGGCGGGGCCTGCACCGGCCCAGCTGCCATGTCTCCGCGTGCCTCTCCTGCACCGGCCGAGCTGCCACGTCTCTGCGTGCCTCTCCTGTACAGCTGCCACGTCTCCGCGTGCCTCTCCTGCACTGACCCAGCTGCCATGTCTCCGCGTGCCTCTCCTGTACAGCTGCCACGTCTCCGCGGGCCTCTCCTGCACCGACCCAGCTGCCACATCTCCGCGGGTCTCTCCTGCACAGCTGCCACATCTCCGCGTGCCTCTCCTGCACCAGCCGAGCTGCCACGTCTCTGCGGGCCTCTCCTGCACTGGCCCAGCTGCCACGTCTCCGCGGGCCTCTCCTGCACAGCTGCCATGTCTCCGCGGGCCTCTCCTGCACCGGCCGAGCTGCCACGTCTCCGCGGGCCTCTCCTGCACCGGCCGAGCTGCCACGTCTCCTCGGGCCTCTCCTGCACCGGCCCAGCTGCCACATCTCCGCGTGCCTCTCCTGCACAGCTGCCACGTGTCCGCGGGCCTGGGTGCGAGGCTTGGATTCAGGGAGGCTGACCCTCAGCCAGCTGAAGGGTGGAAGGGACAGGAGAGAAGAGCTGGGGGCCTGAGTGGGGATGGGGTTGGACTCTGCCATGTCCCCTGCCCTTCACCTCTCCATTGTGTCTGGGATGGGGTGGATGGCAGGTAGGGTGGACAGGGTTGACAGATCCCTCGGTTGGAGAGTACCTGGGAGTTGGCCTGGATCTGGGTTGGAGGACAGCCAGAAACAAAAAGGAGGAAAGGAAACTACGACAGGAACCCTTCCTAAGCGCAAGGTTCTGGGAGCAGGAAGGAAGACCAGCTTGGGACCCCTGAAGCGCGGCTTCAGCGTGGTCCTGTAGCCCAGGTTCTGGCCACCAGATGGCCCCCCACCTCCCCCACCCTTACCCCAGAACTGAGGGAGAGACTGTCCTCCCTTGCTTAGCATTGTATGTGGCTGCCATGGTGGACCCCCCTCGAGTTCCTGGGCTTGTTTCATCTTCTTTCTCTGCTCTGAGGGAATTTAGGAGAAAGTTGGTCATAAGGTTGAACTTGCATACTTTTGTTTGACTGTAGGATTTTTAAAAAATGATAATAGTTACACATTTTACAACTTTTTTCCTACAAAAGAAACGTATATTCATTTTAAGAAACACAAAATTTTAGGGCCAGCCAGACAGCTCATCAGATTAAGGTGCCTGCTTAGGCAGATGTGGGGGCCAGGGGTTTGATCTCCAGCCTGCAGAGCTGGCCCTGCCTCTGGGGGCACGCTGAGACCTTGATTGAGACTGGGCTTGGTGGCATGCACCTGTAATCCCAGAGCTCAGGACGCTGAAAAACAGGATGACTGCAAGTCCTATCTGTGAAGTGGGACCCTATAGGTCCTGTACTAAATACATTAAAAGAAAAAAAAAGGAAATACAGAATTTCGAAGTTGTTAAAAGGGATAACTACTGCCAACTTTCTATACTCCTCCAAATTTCTTTGCGTATATACTCTATGTGACACAGTCAAACAGTAACAGTTTTGTAGCTGGAGCACAGCCTGTGGTTAGGAGGAGTTTGTAGATTTCCTAGCCTCCAGAATCGTGAGAAATAATTTTCTGTTGATCAGTGCCACCCACTGATATGGCCTAAGACAGGTGACGATGGTCCTTCTCCATGGTGCTATCAGAACTCACCCTTTATGGAGCAGCTCAGTTATTTCCCGCAAGGCATCTTTTCAAGGACTCAAAAGCTTATTTGGCGTCCCTGTCTGTTTTAGTTACTTTCTAATTATTGGGCCAAATACCCGACACTTGCAGTTTACAGAAAGAGGGGTTTATTTTGGCTTGGAGCTCAGAAGTTTCAGTCTGTGTTTGGCAGTCTTAAGCAAACACGGCACTATGCTAGGGCCTGGCGGAGGTGAACTGCTCACAGGGTGGAGGCCAGGAAGTGGAGCGAGGTGGGAGGAGCCAGGAGATGGGGAGAGGTGGGAGGAGCCAGGAGGTGGGGAGAGATGAGAGGAGCCAGAAGGTAGGGAGAGCTGGGAGGAGCCAGGAGGTGGAGAGAGGTGGGAGGAGCCAGGAGGTGGGGAGAGATGGGAGGAGCCAGGAGGTAGGGAGAGGTGGGAGGAACCAGAAGGTAGGGAGAGGTGGGAGGAGCCAGGAGGTGGGGATGCCTTTTAGGGTCATGCGGCAGGGACCGCCCTCTTCTCCTCAGACCTCTCCCCAGCAGCAAGTCAGCTGAAGGTGCCCCACAATCCCATCACCTGCTCAAAGCCCTGTCTCTATGCACATGCAGCTTTTGGATGACACTCCTGCTCTAAACTATAACACTTCCCCCTGGGCCCCACTGACCTGTGGCTAAAAAGAATTATCTTTACACAAATTCCCTTCCATGCACATATTTGTATAATTTGCATTTAGTACATTTCTAAGAGTCACTGAAGTCGTTAACACTTCGGAATTACTGCTAGGTTCAAGCCCCAAATTGCCTTTGAGACTTAAGGTAAATTCTTAGCTGTGAAACCCTATAAAGCCTCAAAAGAAAGTTAAAATAGTAACATGGTAATAATTCCCATTCTATGAGGGATAAGTAAGGGTTAGAAATAAATGGGACCAAAGCAAGTATTACATTTTGCAGCTCCGTTTCCTGCACTGGGGCAAGGGCGTGGGGTCCAGCCGGACTGGGGCCCCGCCCCCACCTGTGCGCTGCAGTCCCCATCCCCATCGCCTCTCTTGGGCTGGGCTTGCTCACTGCCTGCAGCTTTGTTCAGTGATGTTCCATGCTCCTGGCTTCCCCAGCTTCCTGGGGTCTGCACGGCATCACTGTCACACATTCATGTATTGTCCTGTCAGGGGCACACCGCTTAGCCTCCCAGGTGGTCTTACAAAATCTGGGTGGAAGCCTCTCTAGCCAAATGACTCTTATACTCTGTGTGCTCATACAGCCAGCACCTTGTGGATGACCGCAATGTCACTGGCGAACTCAGGAGCAGCTGAGCCCCTGGCCCATGGCTTCGGAGGCCTGGAAGCACCTGACTA
The DNA here is from genome assembly GCA_004027025.1 of Myocastor coypus. NCBI lineage: Eukaryota > Metazoa > Chordata > Mammalia > Rodentia > Myocastoridae > Myocastor > Myocastor coypus. Next base: position 49,616 of record PVJA010002331.1, read on the forward strand.
GGCTGAAGCTGGGAGACATTTTCCTCTTTCAGCCTAGCACAACCTGGAGCTCACTTCTCAAAGCAAGCCTTTCATTTTTACAGGGTGAAGAGCCAGGTCATGTCTTTTCCTGGGCTGCCCACAAGGCATCCCTCCTACTACCTCTATACAAAGTACTTGGCTTTATTTGTTTATTTATTTATTTATTTATTTATTATTTTGTGCAGGGTCTCACTACACAGCTTGGACTCATCGTGATCCTCCTGTTTTTAGCTTCCCAAGCACTGAGATAGCAGGCATGCACCACCACACCTGGAATCAGTTGCTGGCAGCATGCCAGGGGGCAGGGTCATCATGGCATGTGGTGCCAGGGATTGAACCCTGCTCCTTGCACTTGCCTAAGCAGGCACTTAGCCCATGGAGCTATCTCACTGGCCCTTTGGCTTCTTTTTAGTGCCAACCTTTCAGCAAACAAGCTGTCCTAGGCAAAAATTTAAGAGGTACTAATTTTACAAGTGCTTCCTCTCTCACTACCAGCGACATTTTTCACACTATCCAACTTGACTTTGCAAGCCAGTCAGTAACCATACTGTAGCCTGAGAGTTGAGCTGCCTTGAAATTTTCTGCCAGGTTAATTTGTCTGCTGTTCTTAATCTCAATCTCTCACAAAGTCTCAAGAGATGAGCAAAACATAGACAAATTTTCTGCCAGAGTAAGAAACACACATGGTCTGGACTCCAACTGCCTTGTTCCCAATTGAAACATCTTGAGCCTGGTCTTCACCATTTGATTTTTTTTTTTTTTTTAAATCCTCCTTTCTGGTAACAGGGGTTGAACTCTGGACCTTGCACTTGCCAGGCAGGTGCTTATGCCTCTGAGCTATCTCCCCAGCCTACCCTTTGATTTTTTATCAGTATTCTGTTCTTCTGTGCTCAGATCAGAGTGGCCTATCATGCTCCGCTTATTACCACATTCTAGAGCTTCTCTGTCCAGCATCTCCAAGCCCGTTCCTGCCAACGTGGACCTGCAAAACTGCAAGGCATCCCAGTGGCTTAGGTGTCCAGAGGGCAGGCAGGAGGTGACGCAGACTGGCCCACCGGCCCCATCAGAGGCTATTCCTTTCGGGCATTTCGCTTGTAGGATCCCAGAGAAGAGGCTTCCTTGATAGCCAGGGCAATGGTAAAGACCTTGGCCTGGCATTTGAAGGCTGGGATGGTCACCTAGCAGAGCAGGATGAGAAAACCTCCTTTAGGGGAAGAGCTTATTATTGTTTGGGTTCTTTTTAGCTCCCTGGGCACAGAAAAAGAAAAAAGGCCAGGGGCGATTTTTGGCCTAATAGGCTCTTTGTCTCAGTTACTCTTCTCTCATCGTTGCTGGGACAAAGCACCCAACACCCCAAATGAAGGAAGGAAAGCTTTGTTTAGCTCACAGTCAGTGGGGGTCTCAGCCCATACTCAGCTGGCTCCAAGGCAGAGTGGCACACGACAGAGAGCAGCCTTTCATGGCAGCAGCAAAGCGCAGAGCAAAGGGAGGGGTAGCTGCAACAATGGCTACAGGGAGCAGGTGACCATGACACAAGCCACAACGGCCCTGTTTTACTGACCCCTTCTTTACTGAAAGTACTCAGCCCGTGCCTGGCCATGGGCCATGGAGTTAAACCCTCAGCAGCAGGGATCTGTTCCACGGCTGTATGAGGCCAGTCCAGGCTGACCCAGACTCTGGCTGTCGTTGGCAGTGAGTGAGGGGCTCACATACTCAGTGGTAGGCCTAGAAAAGTGGGCTGAGGAAACTAGTGGGGTCCATGCACGTCTGGTTCCAGTGCTCTGAATATCTGAAGCCCCAGAAGCAGCTCAGGGGATGGAGGAGGAGCAGCCCGCACAAGGCTTTTACTTCAATCAGCAAAGACCAGTCTGTATGGCTTCCACAGAAAGACATATGTGTGCTCCGGATAGTGCAGCAACCCTGTCCAGAGGCTGCAGTAAGAGGACCCAGGACGCATCGTCTGTGAAGGATCTCAAGACACCTCAAGAGCAGCCTGAGCCCTTGAGCCACCATATCGATCATGGAGAAATAAGGGTTCAGGAGGCCTGGCCTCTAGGAGTCTGTTTTCTTTGGAGCGGCCTACTGGTGGCTCTCTTGGCCTCGCCCTCATCTGTGTGCAGAGTGCCCACCCTGTGCCCATGCAGGCACGCTCTTCTTCCACTCACCCTGCCCTGGGCCCTCGTAGGCTGACCGCACGGAAGTCCCAGGCTCTCTGGCTTCTGCCTGCCTTTGGCCCCTGAGAGACAGAAGAGGTTTAGGAAGAAACGGGAACGAGACTAGGATATTTGACCCCAAGGAATGACTGGGTCCCCAGCAAATCCTCAGGCATACACGCTGGATTCTTGGTTCCGGCCCTTCCAGCATGAGGAGAGATGTGCTGCAGCTGGGCATCCCCTCAACCTTGCACACTCCCTGTAAGAAATGCACCTGTTGCCCAGGTACAGGTAAGTTTGCCCAGGTGTTAGCATTGGAAGCCCTTAGGACTGAGCAAATGAACAGCGGGTCACCCCAGCTGCCACCCAGTTCCTCCAGGGACCCTAGTGTATTGCGTTCTTGCCTACTACGCTGATTAAGAAGGGCCCGAGCCGGGCGTGGTGGTGCACACCTGTAATCCCAGCACTCGGGAGGCTGAGGCAGGAGGATCGCTGTGAGTTCGAGACCAGCCTGGGCTACAAAAGTGAGCTCAATCAAGGCCAGCCTGAACTGCACAGTGAGACCCTGTCTCAAAAAGACAAAAAAAAAAAAAAAAAAAAAAAAAAAAAAAAAAAAAAAAAAAAGAAGGGCCCGAGGCTGCCCTGTGGACTTCCAGTTTCTCATAGCCAACAGGCACTGGCTGTTCTGACGCCACTCCAAGGGCAACAGTTGCCTGGCTTGAGGTATGGCAGTGTCCTGGGAGAGGCCTGGCTCAGGGTCTCCCACCCCCATATCTAGACCGGGTGTTGGGTGTTCTACCTGTTCATGTTTCCTGCCTGACCAAGGCAGCTGGGCCAGCAGGCCTACATTATGATCTTACTAATTCCTGGGAACAGGTGGAGACTCCTTTGAGTCTGGTAGTAAAAGTCTGTATTTGTTTTCCATTGCTATCACAAAATATTTGTGAGATGGATTAATATATAAATAAAAAGGTTTATTTAGCTCAGAGTTTTGTAAACTAAATCTCAGGCAGCATGGAACCAGCTTTGGTGAGGACCATGGTCAGCGTCACACCATGGTGGGTGTTAGCCAGCCCAGTGCGTACAGGAGCAAGTGATCATCTTGCCATAGGGGAGGTGGGAGAGCCGGGAGGAGTCAGACTGGCCTTTTTGTAACAATGCTCCCTTGGAGCACCAGGGGGCGCCTTCCAACAGCATGCCCCCCAATGACCTATGAACCTCGCACCATTCTACCTCCTAAATGTCCGACTGCCTCTCCACATCTTCACACTGGGGACCCAGCTTCCAATGCACAAACCTTTGAGGAACAAACTGCATGCAAACTGTACCAATGCCTCTCTCACACAGTCCCACCTAGCAGTAGCATTTCACTGTAATTCTTAGAAATCAGGGCAGGGACGGAAGGTGAAGGCAAACTTGTGCTGTTTCCTTCCATTGGCCTGAAGACAGGAGTTGATTTCCCGTGGGCTGTGCAGACGACCTGCCTGGCTGTGGCCTGCCTTTTGAGTAGGTCCTCGTCCATGTCCATTGAGCTGGTGGGCCACGAGACTGTCGTAGGCCGGCTGGTGTAGAACAAAGAGCGTCTCTGGGTGTGACTACACAAGCAGAAAACAGGCAGGGGGCATGTCCCCGTCTGTGGACTGCACCCTGGATTGTCTTCCCTGGAATCACTCCTTCTCTACTCTCAGCCTGTTGGATCACTGGGCCTGACTGGGTCTCCTGGCTTCTGGGATGAGCACGTGTCCACACCTGGCCACTGAAGTTACCACACTCCAATCACATGGACTACTCCTGCGCTGGCCAAGGAACCCAAACTTCTGAACACAGAGCTGGTCCTGGGCTGGACAAGGGACCTAAGCCAGATGTTGGAGAAGCACTGAGTGTCATCCGAGAGAAGAGAGGCTCCTAGAGTCGCGCTTGCCTGCATGTCTCCGGTTTTGTGTTCCTTGCTTGGGTGGAAACGTCGGCTTACCGTGAGATGGAGCCTCCCCTACAGGGGCAGCTGGCCGTCTGGCCAGGCTAGGTGGGGTGTCTCCAGGGCGGGACCTTCCCAGTGGCCTGTCCGATTCAGCGTTCACCGCATGTGCGTTGCCCTGCTGCAGGGTTTCCCTGTACTGCTCTTTGGGAAGTGTCTGGAGCCTTCTCATGGCGAGCTGATCACCACTCGGGAGAAGCAGACTGGTAGAGCAGATCAAGAAACAAAATCCAACAATATGCCGTATGCAAGAAACGCTGAATTCAAAAGGAAATTCATAGATTGAAAGTCAACTGATGGCAAACAATACTCCATGTGACAGGAACCCAGAAAAAAGCAGGAGTAGCGATTTTAGCTGCTGACAATGTGAATTTCAAACTAAGAATGATCAAAAGAGACAAAGAAGGTCACTACATACGTGTTAGGGGAAAACTGCAAGAGGAAGAGGTAACAATCATAAATATATATACACCCATTGTAGCAGCATGCAGTTATATCAGACAAATTTATTTATTTGCTTGTTTGTTGGTCTATGTCTCACTATGCAGCTGGGACTCACAGTGAGTCCACCACCATGCCCAGACTTATAGCTGGCTCAGTGCACCCCAGGGTGGGGCCTGCATGGCATGTGGCACTGGGGATTGAATCCCGGTCCCTGTGCTTGCCTAAGCAGGTGCTTACTCCACTGAGCTATCTTGCTGGCCCTAAGACAAATGTTAAAAGACATAAAAAATCAAATGAGCAATAATACAGTTGTAATGGGAGACTTTAACACCTGATTGTCACAAAGAGACAGATCTACTAGGCAAAAAAATCAGCAAGGAGATAACAGAAATAAGCAACGTTGTGAAGAAATGGTCTAAGTAGACCTTTACACAATGTTCCACCTGATAGCATCAGAATGCATATTTTTCTCAGCTGTGCATGGGAAGTCTCCAAAATATGCCACATACTGACACAGAGTGTCCTTCAATAAATGCAAAGGAACTGAAATTTTGCATGTATAGTACCTGACCATAGTGCAGTGAAATTGGAAATTATTAATAAAAGAAATTTCAAAACCTCCATAAATACATAGAATTAAAGAACAATCAATGAGTCACAGAAGAAATTAAGGAATAAGTTGAACAATATCTAGTCAAACAAAAATTGAAATACAACTTACCCGAACCTATAGGATGCAATGAAAGCAGTTTTATTTGTTTATTTATTTATTTTGCAGAACTGGGGATCGAACTCAGGACCTGGCACTTGCCTGGCAGGTACTTGTGCCCCTGAACTATCTCTTTGGCCCCTATTTTATTTTATTTTTTAATAGATTTAGGATGGGGTCTATCGGGTCTACAGGGTCTCACTACATAGATTGGACTCGTAGAGAGAAATCAGGGAAACCATGCCTTTTACAATAACATAAGAAAGAAAGAAAGAAAGAAAGAAAGAAAGAAAGAAAGAAAGAAAGACAGACAGACAGACAGACAGACAGACTTAGAAATTAACCTAACAAAGGAAGTAAGAGATGAAAAAAGAGATCAAAGAGGATTTCAGAAAATGGAAAGATAGTTCTTCCTCATGGATAGGAAGAACTGACACTGAGAAAATGACCATACTCCCAACATTGTTATGCAGATTCAAAGCAATCCTGATTAAAAAGCCATTAGTATGCCTCACACGTCTATAGAAAACATTCCTAAAATTTATTTAGAACTAGAAGACACCTAGAATAGCAAAAGCAATCTTGAGCAACAAAGGAAAGACAGGAGACATCACAATTCCTGACTTCAGGATCAATGGAACAGATGAGAAGATGCAGACAAAAAATACAAGCACACCCAGCCACCTTATCTTTGACAAGTGGGCCAAACATGTTCATTGGATGAAGGATATCCTCTTTAATAAGTGGTGCTGGAAAAATTGGCTTTTTTACATAACAAAGGCTGAAATTAGACGCATGCCTTTCACCATTCCCTACACTAAAGTCAAAATGGATCAAAGTTTTAAATATTAAAAGAGAGACACAAAATCTAATGGAAGAGAGTGCAGGTAGCACTCTTGGAAACATAGGGGTAGGGAGAATGTTTGTGAATAAAAACTAAACTGCATGAGTAACACTTCTAACCATCAATAACTGAGATCTCATCTTTTTGAAAAGTTTCTGCACATCAAGAGAAATCAGCAACAGAGTAAAAAGAAAACCTGTGAAATGGGAAAAATTTTATCTGACTGTTCCTCAGACAAAGAACTTCTATCTGGAATATATAAAGAAATTTTTACAAATCAGGCCCAGTCCAAAAATGGGCATCTGAGATGAATATATGTTTCTCAGATGAAGAAATACAAATGGCAAATAAGTATGTATTAAAAAGTTCAGCATCACTTAAAACAAGTGAGATTCTATCTCACCCTAAAAAAATGGCTATCATCAAGAAATCAACCAGTAACAAATGCTGGAAGGGCTACGGGGAAAAAGGAACACTTCTCTACTATTGGTGGGGATGCAGTATTGTACAACTACTGTGGAACTCCCTCAAAAAACTAAGATTAGAAGTCCCATTCAATGCAGCTATTCCCCTCCTGGGTATTTTTCCAGAAGAACTGAAATCATCCTACTACAACAATGTATATGAGCCCATGTTTATAGTAGTACAATTTGGCACAGCTAAATCTTTAAAATAACCCAGATGCCCATCAGTTGAGGAATGGATTTAAAAAAAAAAAAAAGATGTGATATTTTTAGTCAATGAAGTATTATTCAGCTATAGAAAAGATAAACTTGAGGCTTTTGTAGGTAAATGGATGTCTTAGTTACTCTTCTCTCATTGCTGGGATAAATATCCAACACTCAAAATGAGGAAAGGAAAGTTTATTTAGCTCATAGTTACTGGAGGTTTCAGTCCATATTCAGCTGGCTCCAAGGCAGAGAGGCACAAGGCAGAAAACAACCTTTCATGGTGGCAGGAAAGGAGCAAGCATGCAGGGAGAGCCAGCAGCAGCTCAGGCAAGGAAGCCACATCTGGTACTGACCCGCAATTGGAGTCACCACTTGATTCAGTTTACAGTAATCTACCGTCGTTCTCCAAGACCCATCTGTCTTCTGCACAGGCCAAAGGGAGGATTAAATAGAGATGCACATGGAGAGCTAGCAGCAGCTCAGCAGCTAACTTCTCTTCCTCCTTTACATTGAAACACAAATCACCTGCCCCAGGGGAGGTGGAGCACCCATTCTCACAATAATCAATTATAAATTCTAGAAGCTGCCCCATGACTGCTTGAGGCTTTGGTGGGAGGACACCTATACACAAACCGTAACAATGGATGCAACTAGAGACCACAGTTATAAGTGAAATAAATCAGATTCACATATGTAGACATCATACAGCCTACTGGCATAAGAGCTGAAAGAGGAAATAAAACCTGGAAGATACTGTCTCAGTTACTTTTCTCTCCTTGCTGGGACAAACACCCAACACCCAAAATGAAGGAAAGAAAGGTATGTTTAGCTCACAGTTAGTGGAGGTGTAGTCTATACTCAGATGGCTCCAAGGCAGAGTGGCACATGGCAGCGGTGAAGAGCGGAGAGCAAGTCTGTCTCCCTCAGGTTGCATTCAGGCTGTTTGCCCCATGCTGAATGTAGCACTCACACTCAGAACCCCAGCATTAGATCAAGAATCAGTCACAAGCACCAGAATCCACCCTATGACTGCATGAGGCTTTGTAGGGGCAACTAGACACAGACTATAACATTCCGCCCCAAACCCCCAAAGACTCATGCACATCTCTTTATCAAAAGACATTTTAGTCCGTCTCTAAGAGTTGCCAAAGTCCTACATTTCCAGCATTGCTGAAAAGTTGAAGTCCCAAGTCTCTTCCAAGATCTAAGGCAAACTTAGCTATGCAACCTTGTACAAATGAAGCTAAATACTTCCAACATTCAATGGCACAAGCTAAACATGACCATTCCAAAAGGTTCACACAGCAGGATACCAAGCATTGGGGCCAAAAAAAGCACAATATCCAGCAGGCAAATATTAAGTCTTGTAGATCCATGTGAAACATCTGAAGTAATCTGTGGCAAATTGTGAGTTCCATGTGTCTTCCCCTTATCGTACTCTTGGTGGTAGCTCCCATGGTTTACACTTAGGCTGGTTTTCTTCCTCCTTGCTGTTTCCCTTTGATGATCCATGTTCCTGGCTTTTCCAAACTTCTGGGGTTTCCACTGAATAGGCTTCTGACTCATAGCTTTACACACTCCCCTCTCAGGGGCACACTAGCTGGCCTCCCAGGCCTTCTTCCGAAATCTAGATGGAAGCCTTCTTAACCCCAGAACTCTTGCATTCTGCCTGTGCCTAAAACCAACGCCACCTGGATGATGCTAAGGTCTGCTGCCAGCTGGAGCAGTCATCAGTCTTTCTTTTCTCTTGCCTATAAGGGTCAAGTGCCTGGATCACTGAGCACTCTGAACCTAATTCTGAGGAACAAATTCTCTATGCCAGTGCCATTCTGGAACCTAGGGTGGCCACCACAGCCATTACGGAACAAGATGCTCTATGGGTTTCTCCTCAAGGCAAAGTCCCTCATCCTTGCAATTCCAAGGCTGCAAAGGTCAGAAACCTGCTGCCTCCTGTGATCCCCTCAGGCTATCCTTTCCATTCTCTGGCTCCTTCCTGGCAATGGAGATCCACTCAGTTCTATCTTTGCAGTCCACAGCTTTATTGGCACTTCCTTTCTGGCCAAACTCACAGCATCCTGCTGGGCTCTTTGCTCTTCATTCTCAACATAAATCTGACTAACAACTCCCCAAAGTAGTTATGCTACTGCTTCACCATTCAGCTGCTTTGAAATTTCTTTTGAAAGATTAATCAGTCCACCATCCTTAATCTCAGTCTCAGGCCAAGTGTATATATAGAATAGCTTGGGTAATTGTACTACAGGCCTGTTGAAAGGAACAGTTAACACTTAAATTAATTTTTGACCAATTTTGTCTGTTTATATCTGGTAATCTGAACAACTAATTTGAAGACACCAATATGCAATATAACAAGAATTGTTGAATTGCTGTCATTGTTTAGCAAAATTCCTGTTGTTTCCAATGTTTTTAATCTACTTTCATTCTCTTTAAAAAATAAAAAATTAAAAAGCCAAAAAGAATGTGCTGTGTTCCTATGCCTACACATACCTAACCCACATAGGACTGCCAACATCATCTTCTACAAACAGGTACTAATAAAAATAAAACATAAACTCATGAACTTACCTAAACAAGAGATGTTTAAAATAACAACACTAACTATAGTAACGGACCTTTCTATCCATCGGCAATGAAATGGTTCCGTTTTCTTCTGTGGTGACGACGGTGTGGAGCAGCAGGTGTCAGATGGGCCAGCAAGGTCGGTGGACTCTGCCTAGCATACACCTGAGCACCGAGGGAAACGGGAAATTACCTGTAGGATTATAGTTGCTGCACAGTAAAGGAGAAAATGTCTTGGTTCTATTTACTGATACTGACAGTTACAATAAATAGGAGCTTTTCTAGCTCATATTTCTGACAAGGGCCACCTAATATCAACTAGAATTGAACCATGGTCGTGTTTGATTGTGTTATGATTACATCCAAACTCATTCAAACTCAGAGTTCTTCTATGGCATTGCAATGTAAGAATTGAATTTTAAAGTTTTTCTTATTTATTTATTCATTTACTTATTTTATGTGTCTGGTACAGGTCTTAATATGCAGCTTGGACTCATAGTAACCCTCCTGTTTTCAGCCTCCCCAGCTTGGGGTTACAGGTGTGCACCACCATGAAATCGAGGTTTTAAGAGATTATTCATTGTCGAAGTCTTTCTTTTCTGTCAGAAATTTAGCTGAGTCTCCTTCACCCTGACTCCTTTTTTCCCTCATCTTGGTTCATTATTCTGCATTCTGTCCTCAGATGGAAGAGCTCTGGCTCCTTCCAGAGCAAGATGAGGCTTTAGAGCCAGGCTCAGTGGCAGGCCGTGGCATATGAAATCATAGAGAAAGATGATTCATGTTGTAGCTTTCTTCTTTGATTTTTTTAAAAAAATGCATTTAGTACAGGGTGTACATGGTCTCATCACACAGCTCAGACTCATAGTGATTGTAGTGGTTGATACAATGTGTCAACTTGGCTGAATGACTCAGCAGCCCGGTTCCCTGTTGGTGGGAGCCCCACTCTGGGGTACAATTGGTTCTTCCCTGGAGTGTCACCAGGGCCTGCCTAGGATATGATTGGATTTCTCCCTAGAACGGGATCAAGGGCCCGTCCTGGGGTGTGGCTGGTTTCACCCTAGGGCGCAATGAGCCCACGACAGAATGACTGAGCACAAAAAGAAAAACAGACTTTTTAAAGGGCTGAAGGAGGACTCAACACTTCACTTCTTCGGAGAAGCTTCGGTGTTCACGTTCAGACTGGACTTCATCATCTGGCTTGCAGCGCAGACTCTTCAGCGTCCATCTACAGACACTTCAGTCTTCCATTGCAGACCCATCAGCCGACAGAGACGCGGAGTGCTGCAGTGAAGTCCAGGCCTCGGGACTGAATTATTCAGTCCGGAGCGTGCAGACGCCCTGTGCGCGCTTCCTCATCTGACTCTGTGGCTATTGCAAGCCCATCTTACAATTTCTAATAGATTGTATATTTGGTGTTAATATCCATTCCTTATATCTATTCTGTTTCTCTAAGTAAAACCCTGACCAATACAGTGATCCTCCTATTTTCAGTCTCCCAAGCACTGGGATTACAGATGTGCACCGCCACATCCAGTCTCAATCCCCACCTCAGTGCACCCCGGGGGTGGGGCCTGCATGGCATGCTGGGGATTGAATTCTGGTCCCTGTGCCTGCCTAAGCAGGCACTTTAGCCCAATGAACTATCTGGCCAGCCCTTAGCTGTCTTCTTTGGAGTGGACTATGATACCATTGTGTGACATCTGTATTGATCAGTTTAGACATGTTCTCGACTGCTTCTGGCTCTTTAAAAATACCTCAGATAGAAGTTTATTGCACATAAAACGCCTTGGGATAGGAAGCATTGTTCAGGATGGAAGAACCACCCAGTATGCATGAAATTTCATCACTATGCTAACGCGTATTGTGACTCTTTGTATATATTCCTGCTTGTAAAACAAACACAAGTGCCAATTTTACTTTTTAGAGGATTTACATAAACCATTTCCACTGGGATAAAAGACAAGTCACACTGCAAAATAAAAAACAGAAAAGATCCTGGGGGCAGTCGCCAGTTGGGTGGGCAAGGGCAAGAGTGGAGTTGAGTTGGACCTGGACAGGGCTCCAGAGCACTGGGCAGGAGACCCTGAGAGAAACAGCCTGGCCAGGCACGCTCAGCTTGGGGCCCTGGGAAAACCTCTGTCTTGCCTTCAGGATGCAAGGCAGACACAGCCCCAGGGGAGGGGAGCACTGAGCCAGGTGGAAGCTGAGATACGAGGAGGCCCCCAGCCCATCCTGCAGCGCAGGGGCTGCAGCCATCGGTGTGTGAAGCTCAGACAGGGATGTGTGCTAGAAACGGAGGTCTGAGAAGAGAATCTGGATCTGGAGAGGCCAAGAGCAGAAGGGATGTGGGGTCTCTGGGAGCCCCATCAGAGGACTGGTTCTGAGCTCTGGCCTGATCTTGCTGACCTGAGACCCTAGGTGAGCCCGGTCATTGCCCAGACACTCAGTTGTGTCATCTGTAAAATGGGGCTGAATGACACCAGCTGCCAGGCGGTTTTGAGGATGAATAAGGTGGGCTCTGCCAAGGCAGGTGGTGCTCAGAGGACAGCAGGCTAGCTGCTGTGGGCCAGAGGGAAGTTGGGGACTCGGAAGGTACAGCTTGGGGAAGGCTTGGGCTGTATGTGGAGAGCAAGCAGATGCTGCTGGTGCCCTAGACAGCTGACTGCCTTGGCCCTAGCAGAGGCTGGTGAGTGGGACTGGAGCCCGGGGAAGGGAGCGCCCAGGGGCCTCTGCTGCAGGGTTACTACCAGCCACATCCGTGCTGTCAGCCTGCAGGCAACACTCAGAGCCTTCACTGTTTTCTTTTGAAAACATGGCTAAGAAATAAGTGAGCACCAGTCACAAGGATAGGTGTCAGCTTATGCTGCTGTCACCCCTCCCAGTGGAATGGGACTTTGAGAGATTGTCTTGTCATCAAAAGAGGCAGAAAAGAAGCCATATGTTACCTGTTCACATAGTGTGTATCAGTCAGGCTGTGGCAGGGCTGCAGGATCCCAAGGTCTCCTGGGCTAGTGTGCCCACTGGACAGTGAGAGAGGGGCGAATGGTGCGGAGCCTGGGCTGGACTCGGCTGACTGGCTAGAGACCTGCTAGGCAGACGATGGTGGGTGCAGACCGCAGGGATCTCTCAGATGGGCACATTCCATTCCCTAAGCTTACCTGTGGCCCCCAAGGAGCCTGGTGTGTGCATATGTGCGCATGTGCGTATGTGTGTGCATACGTGTGTGTATGTGTGCACGCGCGCATGTGTGTGTGCATGCGTGTGCATGTGTGTGTGTGCGTGTGCATTAACGAAGAGGCCGGAGCATGGACATGCAAGATCGCAAGGGTCATTTGCAATGTGTGAGCTTCCTTCTCTAACCACGAGGGGAGTAAACAGCACAACAAATCATTTCCTCCTTGCTAAGGCCTTGGCCTTTGCCACTTCCTCAGTGAAGTCTCTCTTGGTTGCCACTTGCAGGTCCGTTTTTCCTGACACCACCACCCAATGCTCTGCTGCCAGTGGCCTCCTCTTGTGGACCCCTGGCTTTGGAGGACCTATGTGGAGGGGGGAAGGCCTTGGGTGGCACCAAGGGAGGGAGACACGAGTGTGTCAAATCGCACAGTAGAAAAAGGATGCTAGAAACTGTATGAGAACATACCCAAGAAGTGTATGGGACGGGCACAGAGGGGCGCTGAGGAAAGTTCATAGCCTTAAAGTCACCTTCATTGCCATGGAAGAAGAACACCCTTACAAGCCGGGCTTTGCCTCTCCTTTGCCCAGTGATGTGCTCCATGTGGTAGAACTGAGGGAGGAGCTGGAGAAGGCCAGACGATGGAGCTAAGCAGCTCTCTGGCCTGGACAGCAGGGCTGAGAGCTCAGGACCAGCCTGGACCAGGGACGGGTTTGCCCTAGCTTCAACCCCAGGACTGCAAAGAAAGAAATTTGTTATTCTCAGAATTCTGAAACTTTTGAGGGTGAAACCAAAACAATCAATGCAAATGAACTGCAGCCCACAACTCAGGCCAGGGCCATTCTACCCACACGTCACCCCAGAGAAGGAGGGACAAGTGTGTGTGGCACTTGTAGGAAACCCTAAATAAACAGAGATCACCAGAGATGTACTGCAGTGGACCTAGTCCTGGTAGAATGCGGCTCAAAATTCAAATTAAATTAGTTACTGAAAAATAAGTGAAGCTATGTACTGTACTGGTTGAGATCCCTGGACGATGTGAGTGGCATCTCTAATGACGTAGTTCAGGATTTTCACAAAGCAACCCTTTGTGAAGCTGTGGAGAGCCACAGGGAAACCACACACAGCACTCCAGTGACAATGTCAGGGGACGAGTGCTACTGCTGAGCAAGAGGGAATAAGAGGCTAGAGAACTGTCAGGGATGCTGGGACTGGGACTGCAAGGCTGAAGGGAGGCTGCCTGACGGAGGTGGGACTTCGATGGAGAAGGAGAAAATCCTGCAGGAAGGGTCTCACTCGACAAAACTTCCAGAGGCTGGGCTCATACAGAATTCAGAGAAAAGGAGAGCCTTTTACATGGGCCCTGCAGATCAGCCCCTGGAAGCGCTTGCAGGGAAGCAAGAGGAACCCGAAACAGTTCATTTCTTTTCCCTCTGCATTAGTTTGCTCATGTAGAGCTTTGTCCCCAGGGATGGACACGGCATTACCTATGGCTACAGCAGGACGTGGCTTTTCCTTTAGGGGGTCAAATAGTAAACATTGAAGCTTGGAAGCCATTTCTCATTGCAAGGCAGCCCTGGCTGCTCTAGCTGGAGGTGGCACATACATGAGTGAGTGTGGCTGCGCAGAGGGAAGCCTGATTGACAAAAGCAGTGATAGGCCACAGCCTGCTAAACCCTGACCTGTAGCGTTATTGTGGGGTCGGGTTGGTTTCTCAGTTTGGGCTCACTGGAAATCTAAAAACACCACGTGCTGAATCTCATGAAAACGCTGTGTGCTTCACGTGCCAGAGGAAAAAAGCGGGTAGCGGGGCAGTGCCGAAGCAACTGACCACCATGCAGCTGCCTGCGCCCTTACTCTGCAGGAGACCTGCGCTGATAACTGCTGTGGGGTGAATCCGGCTTGTCCCCACGGATGCGTGCTGAACCTTAATTCCTCACCGTGGAGCTATTGCGAGGAGGGGTTGGAGGAGGCTGGTTGCCTTTGTCATGAGAGTGAATCACCCCCAGTGAGAATGCATCTGCTTCCAGGAGGGCGAGCCGACTCCCTGCAGCACTCTGGCGTGCTCAAGAGCCTTTCCACTTCCTACCAGGAGGCTCTGTGCTGCTATTATCTGGGTCTTGGTCGCTATAGCAACCAAGCATCTCAGCCATTTGATGCCCCTGAGTCTTGCTCTCTACCTATGATCATCTCATACTGATGCTGGCCGTGCTTTCATTAGTCACAATGTCACCGTGTGCTAAATGTTCTATTTCCACCTAGCACAAAGGTAAGATCCTAGGCATTTTCAACTACAGTAGGTTGTGAACAGTTCTTTGGAGAATTCTGAAGTATTATTGAGGTATAATTGATATGCAAATAATTTACACATTTAATATGCTCATCTTGGCTAGTTAGCCCAAGGTAAGGACATATCTATGACCTCTAAAAATTTCCTTCTATTCTCGTGTGTGTGTGTGTGTGTGTGTGTGTGTGTGTGTGTGTGTGTGTGGTTAAGAACACTTACCACAAAACTTATCCTTCTAGTATAGTTTAAAGCGCACCACACATGTTGATAATCATAAACACTGTGGGATGGCTAACCATTGGAATTTGTTCATTTTGTATAACAGAAACTATAAGAACTCTCCATGCTTTCTTGCCCCCTTCCCAGAAACCATGGCTTTATTCTCTGACTCATTTATATAGCATGTTAGATACCTCAGCAAGTGCAGTGCCATCGTCTGGGATGGGCCAATTTCTCTCAGCAAAGAGTTCTGTCATTTCATCTACATGGTGGCAAATGGCAGCATTTTCTTCTTTTGAAGCAAGCTTATTATGACATCCTCCCAAGGTGTGCAGGGAGTGGAGGAAAGGCCCTCAGAGCTTGTCATAGCAAGGTATTGTCAACTCCTGATGCCCAAAGGGACAGGAGCTGTGAGCACTACCAGAAATCCAAGAAAGAGGTGCTTATAGAGGGGTGTCAGCTGGGATGCAGTGGCTTTTGGCAAAGAAACATGACCGGGCCACATTGACTGCAGGGAGGCCACTGGAGCACGAACGCCCAACCTTTCACGCTCCCCTCAGGAAGGCCGGAAGGTCTGCTCTTGCCGCTGGGCTGTTGGGCAGAGCTCAGAGCCTGCAAGGTGGACCAAAAGCACTTGGCACTTGTTACTTGCTGGTCTGAGTGAGTCCATGCCTTCAAATTTCGGTCTACCCCCCTCACCCCCGAAAAAAGAAAGAAATTTGAGCCTCCTACAGCTGCACTCTGTTTCCAAGTCTGGCGAGTACTTAAATAGCGCCACTGTGTCCTCGCTCGCATGTGCCCCGAAGCCCAGCCGCAGGTCTGCCTCTAAGGTGTCGTCTCTCGCTATCTGGGAGAATGGCTTCCGAAGGCCCGGCCCAAGGAGCCAGCCTGTGTGGCTGGCTGCTCAGGGCTGGTGTAGATTTGTGTAACTTAACGCATGTCTTCCTCATGCAGTAAGTCATCTCTCGGTGATGTAGGACCGTAGACAGTGCAAACACCAGGTACCTAGTATTTATTCTGTACTGTTGGGAGAGTAACGACCAGGACACCACTGTGCAGGTTCAGGGCAGGCAGAATTCATTTCTGCAAGATTGGCCAAATCCTGGGTACAGAACCATGGAGACAGAGGGGTGGTTGTACTTTTATGGCTCTGTAGGTTGAAAACTTCTAATTAGCATCATACATGCACAGGTTTTTAAAACCAGGCAGAGCAAAAACCGATCGGTAGCTAAGTACCTGTGTCCCCCACTCTCCTTTAACATTTCAGAACAGCAGCAAGACTGGCTCATCAAACCGCCATCTCTTAGACCCCAGGAGATTCTCGAACCAGTTCAAGCCACTGACTACAGGGTCTCTTCTGAGGTAGCCTTGCTCAGCCCTGTGCTCTCTTCTCACAGTTCCCCATGAGATGGCTTTCATTTTCCGGTGTCCCCCAGACAAGAAACCCTGCCACCCCTGCCGTCCCATCCGGCAGCCCTCTTCCCCACCAGTGGCTGCCAACACCACCCTGCATGACCTCCTGTGCAGTCACCCTGGCTGTGCTGGTTGGGCCTTGGCTGCAGGTGTGGAGAGTCTGCAATCGTCCAAGAGGGCTCTGCCCTGTGGGGTGCAGGCCCCCCAGCCGTACAGTGAGAGGAGCTCTTCTGGTGCTAATTTTCCTTTGAGTCCTCCAAGGCATCAGCCCCATCCTGCTTTCAGACACAAAGTTCAGGCCACAGACTCAGCCAGCAGGTGAGTGCGGGACATGTCACAGCAGATTTGTTTTCTTTGAGCTTATTTTCATGGCTTCTTTCTGTTTATGGGAAAGGAATCTAGTTCTACATTTAACATAGAAATGGAACATTGTGTTTTAGAATAAAGCTATTTAGATGAAAACGAAGGCAGACCTTTTAAAAAATCTTGGCGCTGAGTGCAGGCTTGCCGGGGGGCTGTCTTGGGGCAGCCTGCGTGGTCTCCTGTCTGCCTTGTGGCCCCTGGGAGTGGTTGTATGAACTTGCTGTGGCTGTTGTCACAACCCGCAATGTGCATTTATTCTCACAGGGCTCTGGAGGCCAGGCGTCTCCAGTCAAGCTGTGAGCAGGGCCTGGCTCCCTCTGAAGGCTCTAGGAAAGAACGATTTTGATCTTCTTCCCATTTCTGGCGGTTCCAGGCTGTCCTTCTAGAAGCTTAACTTCCATTTTCACTGCCACAGTCCCTTATCACTCTCCGCCCCTGCTCTGCCTCTCTCGCAAGGACTGGAACCTCCACACAGAGCGGGATCAAACCTGTTCTCCTTATGGGCTAGCTATCCACAGTGGACCACTGACTAACACACCTGAGGAATGGCGGGATGAGTTCTAGACCGGAAGGGTGTGGGCAGCTGCCAAGTCCCACCTCACGGTCCCCGTGTCACTC
Organism: Myocastor coypus; assembly: GCA_004027025.1. Lineage (NCBI taxonomy): Eukaryota > Metazoa > Chordata > Mammalia > Rodentia > Myocastoridae > Myocastor > Myocastor coypus. Next base: position 67,082 of record PVJA010002331.1, read on the forward strand.
TTGAAAATTAAATCTCACTTTCAAAAAATTTTAGAGTGTTTTAGCCTCGTTTTGTGTTGTTGTTCCATGAGCCTGGGTACACTGTAAGGAAAAAAGGTTTTGTACAGCCTGAAGCTTTGACGGTCCGAGGGCGTGGGGTTGGCTCTGGTGTCGCTTGCAGAGAGGCATTGGGTGGCGAGAGGCGAGGTGGGTGGGGAAGGAGACAGGAAGCTGGAGAGACACAGCCTGCTCTGTCAGAGCCACCCACGCGTTCCTCAGGACCAGCGTCTGTCCCTCCCTTTTGCATAGCACCATCAGTGACCTTATTCCCTCACAGCGAGCACCACCTCACGAGGACCACACTTCTGACACAGGGACTTGGGGAACAGACTACATCCAAACCCAGGAGTAAGGAGGGGGAGACTGGTTTGTTGGAATATGAAGATATTTCTGAATCACGCCCTTGCTCTCTGCTCTACGTAAAAATCCAACTAATCTTCCAACCAGTGACTTGCCTTTTCAGACAGCTTTTTTGGTTTGTAGCTTTTAATGAAATCACAACTTACCACCACCAATTAAAGCCATACAGAAGAGAAAAACAGTAAGAAAGGAAGTCACCAAATCTGTTTAAAAGGTCTTTTTCAGAGGGAAGCCTGGAGGGGCACTGAGGCCTTGTGCCTCTGTTCTCCAGGCATGGCCTGGGAGTCCTGCCCGGAAACCCAAAGCTAGTCCTTGCCACAAATCCAAAGATGAACACAAAAGCTAGTCTAGAACTTGGCACTTGAATCTGAAGTGGAGGGGACACTCAACGGAGAGGGCTGTGCCTTTTCAGGGTGGAATCTGGCCAGATCCTTTCCTCCCTGGCAAGAAGCCCAGGGTCTGGCCCTTGCTCCTTGCGGGAAGGAGGGAAGCAGCTCTGCTCACCCAAGGCCTGTCCTTGGCCCTTTCAGCAGTGAGTCTGTACCCCAGGCCCCCTGCCTGAATACAGGCCCTGGAGCCAAGAAGCTGCCAGAACCCACTGGAACAGTGGCAGGGCAGTGGGCGGGGGGGCCTGCTGTCCGGCGAGGGTGTCCAGCCCAAACCCCAGCAAGCCAGTGTACGGAGGCCTCTTCTGTTCCTTCCGCATCATGGCGCCAGTGTGGGTGGAGGTGAGCCTGCAGGGTCTCTGGAGCTCAGGTTCCCAGCAGGTGACCCAGCATGGGTCCCTTTGTCTTTTCACCCAAAGAGGTTGAATGGCTAGTAGCACTCCAGATGGGGCCACAGTTCAGGGGGTCGCCTTAGGGAGGCACTTGGCTGCGGCTGGCCCTGCGGGACCCCAAGCCTTGCTCTAGCCCCGCCTCTACGCATTCCCTCAGCACAGGCTCAGCTCGACCAGCAGAACTGCAGCGTTTCTTGGGCAGCGGCGCGATCCAGGCAGTGCACCTCTCAGAGCAGGGAGCGACACCCGGCTCTTCCACTCTGCCTGACCGTGGTATGTCATGGGGCACCCCTGGCCTGGCCCCTAGCCTGCTGCAGCTGCCCTCTCCAACTCTGAGTGTGGTTTGAAATGACCAGAGGACAGCTCCAAGAGGCACGGAGGGCCTGGACCATCCTGTCCCAGAACCTGAGGCCCCTTGACTTCTTTGACCCATAGTGTCCTTCCGTAAGGTCACAGAGGTGTGGCCGAGTGTGGCCCGGGGCTCTCTGTGTCTGCTCTGTCTCCAAGTGAGTGGTCCTCTCTCAGTCCCTGTCCTCCTCTGCCTTAGGTCTTCTGCGTCCTCCCACAGCTTGCTCTTTCCTGGGGCAGAAGCGGGGACCCTTGCACCCCACGCCTGACTCCATGTGCTTTCCGGCCTGGGTGCAGACCGCACGAGGGCCCTGCCATCCATCGGTGGCTCCTAGACAGAGTCCAGCGGAGTAGCTGCACACAGCAGGGCCAGACTGGCCAACGAGATGGAAGGCAGAGCTGCAGCAGGGGCGTGCGGTGCGGCCATCGCCCTCCAGCCCAGCCAGATCCCAACGCCGAACACGGGGCTGCGCTGACCCCGCTCGTGCCCTGTTCCCCACGTGACACGGCCACAGGCTCCATGCGGCCTCTGGGCTGCTCTGCTGCACTGCTCACCTGCCACCTCTCTAGAAGCTGACCCTGTCCCCTGCCCCAGTGTCACTGTCCCCGTGTCCCTCTCCTGCTGGGGACATTGCCTCTTGGTAGACAGACATTGCTGTGAGACTTATTCTCGGCAACTCTCGAGTCCTAAGACCAGCACGTCCTTCTGCAGTGAGCCGGGACACCCACAGCTCAGTTTATTCTCAGGCGGGGGCCTTGAGGGGCTACCAGCAGGACTGTTGATCCTCCACTGGGTGGAGCTTCCTTTGAATCACAAAAGGAAAGATCGGTCCCCAAAGAATAAGCAGAATGCCTTTGCCTCAGAGAGGTGCTATCATGATCATTTCCTTGAGTCACCAGAGCTACCACAATATGAGACACTTGCTGAGATTTCTCCGTCTGTTGGGGGTGGGGATAACATACAAGTGTGGAGCTGTGGCAGCTGTGTTGTGAGCATGAGGGATTCCCCAGAGAAACTGAGAACGCAGAAGACTGTCCTCGCAGAAGGAAGAGCTGAGAAAAAAAGAGTGCTTCCTTGGCATCTTGTTAGCAGCTGGAATAAACCTCCTGTGAAATCTGCTCCTGGACTTTTCGAGCATGTGAGTGAGTGCATTCCCTTTGCCGCTGAAGTCAGGCTGTTGTCATTTTTTGCCAACTAAAGTTCCAAGGCTGCCAGGAGTGGTGGCACATGCCTGTAGTCCCAGCACTTGGGAAGCTGAGGCAGGAGGATCGGTGTGAGTTCGAGACCAGCCTGGGCTATGAAAGTGAGCTCAAGGCCAGCCTGAACTGTGCAGTGAGACTGCCTCAAGAAGAAAAAAGAAAAAGCAAAAATTCAAAGGCTGGAGCCAGAGAAATAGCTCAGTAAAATAGTGCTTGCCTGGCAAGCTCAAGGGCCTGAGTTCAATCCCCATTCCTGCAATAAAGAAAGAAAGAAAGAAAGAAAGAAAGAAAGAAAGGAAGAAAGAAAGAAAGAAAGAAAGAAAGTCCAAAGGCTCCCAGTTGAGTGTCTGCCCTCCAGGATTAGGAAGCAGCTGTGGAGCTGTGGAGTACCTGGGCGTGTAGGAAGCTGGGGAGCACAGCCTCTCCCCGAGTGGAGGACAGGATCAGGGCTGCTGGGGACACTGAAAAGAGCACTTCTTCTGGGGCCGGGGGAGCGCCAGAGCCAGAAGGGGCCAACAAGGGCACAGCTTGAACAAACGTCCCCAGCAGCGGTGGGGAGGCGAACAGCTTAGAGAAGGACCCCGAAGCCGCCAGCCCATCGGGATGTGAGCACCAGCACTGGACCCAGGGGGAACAGAAAGCTGGCTGGGAGCCCTGGCTCTGGGGGGCTAATCGGGAGAGAGGCTCAGCTCGGAGCTGGAGCCTGGCCGCGGCGCAGGGGCTGGCTGGCGGGGCCTTGACGTGGGGCTTGGTCCCAGGACAGGCTTTAGCCCTGACGATGGCTGCGCCAGCCCTGGGGCAGCCTGTACTTCACGGCTGGCACCTCTGCCAACAGAGCAGCACTCCCCAGCAGCCCGCTGTCCTTCACCTCGGCAGGTGGAGGGTGGCCGCAGCATGCGGGCTGCTGCGTTGTCCTTGCAGGGAGAGCTGGCTCTCCCACTGCTTTTCTCTGTGGGGAGTGATCTGTAGCCAATGAAAGGCAGACAGAGTGTCTCCCTTCATGTGCATGCAGGCCACAGGGTGGTGGCTGTGTCCTCTGGACTCCTTCCCCCTTCCTGCTCTGACCAACACCTCAGCAAAGTCCTGAGGTGGCTGCTGGGTCTCCAGTATCATGGCCAGTGTCTCAGTGGAAAGAACACAGAAAAAATAAGAAGCAAAACTACAGGAGACCCACGCAGCCTTCCACTTGCAGGCCGGGTTCTGCCGGGGGCCGGGTGCTGACTGCCACACACGCTGCTCCTGCCACTCAGTGACATGCGATTAGGGTTTACGGCTCTCATTTTGCTTTTACCACATTTTCACAATTACATTTGGTTTATGGCAGATTGCTACAGCATTGAAATCAGCAATGTACCAAAAATAATCACTCTCGCACGCACACTTGTATGCACGCACACACGCACGAAGAGGGCTTGCTCCAAACAGGAGAAGTCATTCAAAATTGGAGAACATTTAGGAAGGGAAAAATCACTGGGAATGTCAAGAAACGCACCCAGGTATTTAATAGAATTTAAAAGGCATTTCTAATAAAAATGCCAAATAAAACAAACAGTGTTCACCAAGGCAAACGTGTATGAAAACCAACAGCAAATCGCATTCTACCACTGGAAGACTGCATTATTTTTATCAAAATTACCAGCAAAATGTGATGCCTGAGAGGAGAAGAAGGGGAACTGTTAGGAAGAGGAAGCAGAAGTGACCCCGGAGTTGGGAATGACCACCGATGCCACGTCTGTGTCAAAAGGCCACAAGGAGAGCCACTCCTGTGTGTGCGTGCATGCATTTTTTAAAGTGAATGTCTGCTTTAGCCACTAAATTAAGACTATTTTAAAAGTGCTGCTTAAAGAAATAGTTCAAAACCATGTGAGGCAGTTTTTTTTTTTTTTTTTTTTGGGACCAGGGTTCGAACTCACGACCTTGCACTTGCCCAGCAGGCACTTGTGCCTCGGAGCTATCTCCCCAGCCCCTGAGGCAGTTATACTTGGGAAAAAATTTCTCTTTCAATGAAATTATTGTAAATCTAGAAAATTCAAGACACTTTGGAAATAGATTACTAGGATTGACAAAATAATTTCAGGTGGTTGAATATATGAAAATTTAATTTTATTGATTTGTATATTCATTTATTGCTTTCAGAGCCTTGTGCATGCTATGAACTTAAAAAATATTCTTCTCTAGAAAATAAAAGACATTTTTCTAACAATAAAAAAATACTCTTCTCTAAAACAGGTAGAAATAAAACCCCCCAAAATGTACTCACAGGAGCTATAAAATCCTAGCAATTGTATGTTAAAAACATATAGAAACCTACATGAGAAAACTAAAGTTGAGTGGAAAGATTCAGACCAAAATTTGGTCACATTTAGAAAAATCTTGCTCTTGGAGGGTGAAGTGTGGGCTCATTTTGGCTCACGCCTGTAATCCCAGCACTCGGGAGGCTGAGGCAGAAGGATCGGTGCGAGTTCGAGACCAGCCTGGGCTACAAAAGTGAGCTCAAGGCCAGCCTGAACTGCATAGTGAGACTCTGTCTCAAAAAAGACAAACAAAACAAAACAAAACAAAACAAAACAAAACAAAACAAAAAAACCCCCTGCTCTTCAGAATTTGAATGGAAGTGTAGGGAGGAGGCAGAGGCCCGAGGAAGGAGGAAACCACGAACGCGGTCTCAAGGCTGACAGCAAAGACGAAGTGGACGCAGAATCATTCAGGCAAAACGTTGGGGGGAAACTGGGCTTCCAGGTGTTTCCATTTTGAAGCCATTTTAATGAAAACGTGCTGGGGACAGGAGCCAGCCTGGGCCGCTGCCTCTGGAGGGAGGCTGTCGAAGGCGCTGGCCCAAGGCCTGTGGGTCCGGTCCAGACCGGAGGCCGAGCGAGGGGGCTCCTGTAGCCCACCCAAAGAGGTGTCGCCAATCCGCAGCCCACAGTTCTTCATGAGGAGCTGACAAGAGAACCCCGGAAGCACTCAGCCAGGGAAAGGATTGTTTGGGTGTCTCTCACAGCCTTCCCGCGCACACAACCTCCCTCCTTTCCAACCTGCGGGAGCAGGAAGAACCCTACACTCAGGACACTACACTCTCTCCTCTGGGAATCACAGCTCAGGGGTTTGTCACCAGTGCAGCAGAGGCCACCCCCACAGCATGGAGGAAAAGCGCGACATAGAAGAAAGGGACGCTCTCTGCTTGTGCCCTCGAAATGGGGGTACCTATCAGAGTTCTGTGGGGTTTCCGACCCAATGACTGCGTTAGCAATGGGGATGCGGGGCGACATATCGCCACGATCTAGGTAGCTCCGGCCACATATTCTCACAGCTCTGGAGGGCAGGAGCTGCAGTGGGCGGGGCTTCTCCTCACCCTCCGCCCTCGCCTCGCCTCTGCCAGCTGTGGGCAGCGCCTGTTCCTCGGCAGGCGGACACCTTCCTGCCTCCATCCTCACGGGACCTTCCCTTCCTTGTGTGTCTCTCTTCCTCTCTTCTCCGTACATCCCTTACTGAGTTAGGAGCCTACCTTACGCTAGGCTGCTCTGCCGCAAGGTCCTTGCCCCGAATAAGGTCGCACAGACTCGTGTTTCCACGGGCATCGCATCCTGAGATTCCAGGTGGACATGTTCGGGGCACAGGGCTACCACGGGCAGGCTGGCCGCAGCGGCTACCACACGCTTTCCTTCTTATGGAAATGCATCGTGTCTGGGGTTCGCTGCTCAGGAAGGAGTGTGCTGCAGGGCAGTCAGCTCGGTCCCTGCAGCCCAGTTAGAGCCAGTGGAGCTCACGCCCTCCCACTTGTGTAATTCTAAACAGCACCCTGTGGTCAGCCTCCTTCCATTGTCCCAAGAGAGGTAGAGCATATCAAAATCCCAGGAGACTGCCCATGCCCTAGGGGTGTCAGATCTACTACTCTGACCTCCGTCACCTTCACCCGACTCCCTCCTCAGTAAGGGTTCATAAGTACGCTCTACAAGTCAGGCGTGTGTTTAAGGTCAGAGTGAATTCTGGGATAAGTGTGGTGTTAGAGCCCGAGGGGGCGCGGCACCTTGTCAGTCACGCTTGCCAGTCACACTAGAGTTTTGGGGCCAGTGCCTGGGCTGAGGTGCTTATCCGTTAGCTTCTGAAAGCCTGGTTATCGCAGGCTGTCGTTGCTCTGTGCGTTACGAGCTCCGTGCACTGTGCTGGGCATTGCTAACACCCTGAACAGCCTTCCTGTCTGCGCCCTAGCTTTTGCTGGCACCAGCTCCCCACGGCCTGCACCAGATGGGCCTGCGCACTGCCTTCTGCCCTGTCTGCGCTCAGCAAGTCTTCCTTCCCTATGCCCCACCCCCTGCACAGCCGACTCTTATGTGGTAGCACGCCAATTTAGGGGGTTACCCGCCCTTGATTGGTTCTTTTTCAAAATTTGGATCAAGAGAACATACTTCACAATTGAGAGTAAGCACAGCAGATGAGAGATGCCTCGGATAGAGACCAAAGGCTATAAAAAGTGTTCCACACAATAGCATGGAAAGGCGGGAGGGTCAGCCAGAGTCTCACTGTTGCCTGGGCTGGATTCAGACTCAAGGGTTCAAGCTCTTCTACTTCAGCCTCCCAAATAAGCACGAGTGCCACCATGCGCCACCACACATGGCTGTGTACAAGTGCTTAATGGTGGGCGCACACTCTCTACACTAGCAAAGGTAAGACATTTCTGAGGATATTAAAGATCTAAACAATAGAGCACACATTAAGTTCATGAGTAGCTAGGCGTTGTGTTGCGATGTCATTTCTCCCTGCATTGACCTATAGGTTTAATGCTATTCATGTGAAAAGCGCAGCAAACTTTTTCTGAGTAGAAACTAACAGGCCAATTATATTTGCTTTGCAGTCCTGGGGATCAAACCCTGAGGCATTCAACCATACTTTTTATTTCGTTTTCCTTTTTGGCCGGCTCAGCCCACCCTGGGGGGAAGCTGGTGGGGCACGTGGTGCTGGGGATTAAACCGTGGTCCCCTGTGTCTGCCTGAGCTTGCCCATGCAGGTGTTTTAGACCGCTGAGTTATTTCGCCAGCCCCTCTACCACACTTTCTAGAGTTTTTCATTTTGAGATAAGGTTTCTCAGTCTGATCTCTAACTTGCTATTCTCCTGCCTCATATGGACATATGAAGAGCTCAGACAAACTTGAAGAAAGACAAATTTGGAATATTTATATTCTGTGATTTTACTGCAAAGCTGCCGTAGCCAAGGCACTATAATGTTGGTAAGGACAACCACATAGACGAATGGAAAGAATGGAGTTCAGAAATAGACTCAGACACGTGTTTGGTCATTGGAGTGTCAACAAAGATTCCTATGTAATTGAACAGGGAAGAACATTTTAATAAATGGAGCCAGAGCAACCAGAAATCCACATAATACAGTGCAACTTGATCCCTTACACTATGCAGAAGACAGTATTTTTAAAAATGTATCTAGTACAGGGTCTAAAGGGTCTCAGCATGCAGATCAGACTCATGGTGACCCTCCTGTTCCCAGCCTCTTGAGCGCTGGATCACAGGTACATGCCACCACGGCTAGTCTCAGTCGCTGTCTCAGCATGTCCCAGGGGACAGGCCAGCATGCCAGGGATCAAACCTCACCCTGCATCTGCCTAAACAGGCACTTTAATCCACTGAGCTGTAAAAAGCACTAATGGTCACGGAAAAAACGCTAAATGCGATTTCAATAAAACTGAAAATTTTTACTTACCAACACGAGTAAGAAAGTAAAAAGACACACGAGACCGGGAGGAAGCATTCCTAGAGCATGTATCTGACAAGAGACTAGTACCTAGAATAAAATGAGCTCAACAAAAGGAAAACGACAAACTCACCCCTGCCCAAGAGGAGAAACTCCATTTGCCATGGGGAAAACGTGCATTCAAGTCACTGCTTGTCCTGCCCGGACAACACAATGGACGGACCCCGTGCTGACGGAGGCACTCAGTGTTCCGAACTTGCAGCAGGCTAGGTGGGCGTGAGCCAGCGCAGACCGTTTGCGAGGCTGCGCCACCACATGTTCTGGCTGTCCCACTGGGATTTACCTGAGAGAAAGAAAACTATCAACGTTTCCTTGATCACTTTAACTCTCATGGCCAGGACAAAATGCCCAAGGTCCAGAATTAAGGAAGGAAAGGTTTATTTAGCTCACAGTTCATGGAGCTTTCAGTCCATAATCACCTGGCTCCAAGGCAGAGTGGCACATGGCAGAGGACAGCTGCTCATGGTGGGGAGGGAAACCAGCAGAAACAGCAGAGCAGGAAGTAGCAAGTCAGTGTGGTAGTATGCACCTGTGATCCCAGCACTGGGGAGGCTGAGGCAGGAGGACTGCTGTGAGTTTGAGACCACCCTGCGCTACAAAGTGAGCTGAGGGCTAGCCTGAACTGCATAGACCTTATCTCAAGAAGACCAAATCTTAAAAATAAGAAAAGGAAGAGGAGCAGAGTGCAAGCCTCTTTCCTTCTGTTTTATTGTATATAAGCTCCCCATCCCTGGGCTGGTATAGGACTCAACCCATAATCCCAGCATTGAACTATAGATCAATCAAACTTTAGAAACTTGCCTAACCCATGACTGTATGAGGCTCTGGAGGGACATCGAGACACAGGGCATAACAAGGGCACGTGAACGTGTATGCCAGTGTTTACACAGTATGAGTGCATTCACAGGAGGCTCAAGAATCACAACTGACGTCTAACAGAAATCAGAGCAGCACTTGTCTTCACGGGGGGAGGGGTGGCTGCATGGCTGTGAGAGGCCTGAGGGAGCCTTTCTGGCACTGTAGAAACATTATACTGCTCTGAGTGGGGGTGGAAGGGTGGCCATAGATACAAATTACCACCTGTGCGTTTGGGGCTGGGGATAGTGGCAGAGTACTTGCTTACCATTTGTGTGGCTTTGGTCTCCAGCATGGTGAAAAAGATTTATCCATTTTACTATACACAAGCTATATCTACAAAACACCCTCCAAAAGAAAAGCCACAGAATAGCTGGACCCCTTTATGCTAACAGAACAAAAAATTTCTTTTTTAAAAAAAATAGGACTTAAATCTCTGACCCTTGCAGACAAAACAGCCTGCCCTGTAGGGGTGAGGTCAGACAGGCACTCCCGTCCCCTGGGCCCACTGCAGGGCCCTGACGCCATGGGGCTGTGTGTTCTGAGGCTAGGCCTGCCACTTGCGCAAGGCCAGCAAGCAGGCGGGCTGCTCAGGGAGGACACATAGGTCCTGCCCCATGAGCCAGACTTCTTGCCAAAGGCCACAAAGTGGTCCTTGCCGTACCAAATGGAACACAGCTCACACCTTCATGTGTGTGTACGCGCACACCCCAGCCCAGAGGGGCTTTCTTGGCTAGGAACAGTACTGAGACCTGTCTGACAGTGAATCCCGCAAATGGCTTCGGGGAGAACAGGCACTCGCTGGCTGTGCAGTCCGTCTGTCTCCAGCGTGCGGGCCTGGAGGGGACTAGTGCTCCCTCCCGCTTTCAGCAGGGAGGGGATATGAGGCCTCGCTGCTCCACCACCTCCCTGGTGCTCACCTTGCTAGCCAGCCGGCTGCCCTGCACAGACCATGGACGACTCCCCAGCACCCCCGTGGCTCCTAGTGTCTAAGAGCTCAGCCTTCTCTCTCCTTCCAGGGCCCTATGACACTCGGGCCTGGTGGCCCCTTCTTTAGAGGCCTGTGAGTTGAGAGGACCAGGCAGGTGGAGTTAGGCAGAAGCCTCCTGAGGTCTAGGCTGCTCTGTCAAGAGCCATTGGTGGCACCAAGCTGTGCCATCCCCAGGCTTGCATGGGGAGCCATTTTTCCTGTCAACCCCCCTGTGGACTCAACAGGGAGAGAAACCCTGTCAAGTCTAACATGGGGGTCATAGCACGTGGCCCTCCACAGCGGGGCTGGCTGTGCCCTCCTCGGTCTCTCCAGTCACACCTTTCCAGAGCTCTGTGTGGTGGGAGCTCTGAGCCTACTCTCACAGAGAGGCTGAGTGACCTCCCACAGCGGCGCCTCGCAGCTCGTGGGCCACGCCGAGCTAGGCAGCTTCTGGGAGGTTCCTCACCACTGAGGCCCATGTGCGGCCCAAACTGCAGACAAACAGCTCTGACCCTGTCAACCCTGCAGCAATGGGTGGTAAGAGTGACAGCATGAGACGCCAGGGAATAAGTCAGAGGCTGGCTGAGCAGGAAAGCAGAGCTGTGTCACCCTGCAGGGAGGAAACGACAGGCGTCACAAACAAGCATGACTTCATGTTTGTCCTCGTCTACACCCCTGTGAGGTCAGACAGGCCCTCCCATCCCCTGGGCCCACCACACAGGGCCCTGACATCACGGGGCTGCGTGTCGAGGTTGGGCCTGTGGCTTGCGCAAGGCCGGCAGGCAGGCGGGCTGCTCAGGGCCGACCCTCAGGTTCTGCCCCAGGAGCCTCGGCTGGGCGGCACCAGCCCCTCTCCGGCCAGGCCCTGCCTGAGCACCAGACCTCAGGACCTGGTGGGGACCTGCTTCTACAGATTCTCCATGTCCATGCAGATGTCACTGCAGGGCAGTAGGGAATGTGCAGGGTCTCAGGGTGCTCAGTGGTGGGGAAGACATTCCCGCTGCCTCTAGAGGAGCTAGCCATAAAGACAATGGCAAGCCTCTGGTCACTGGGGAAGACAGCAGGGTGCCTGCCAAGGGCCCAGTGCCGAGGGGCAGAGGATCAGGAAACAGGCCATGCTGGCCTACCTGCCTCGGGCTTCTTCCACTTCTCAAAGTCTGTCTGTCTGCCTCTTCCGCCCAGGCAGGACTGGAGACAGCTCGACCTGGGGCCTGCCTGGCACATGGCAGAGAGAGTCCCTGTGCTGAAGCCTCTGTCTGGCTGCACAGGGCTGGGTCACAGTCGCTCCAGCCTTGGCTGTCTGCCAGGTACCTTATCTGTGAGGTGGTGCCGTCCTCCAGCTGCACTGTGTAGGCTGCATGCAGCCGGACTGCAGGGCCAGTCCCCTGCTTTCCAAGTAAGTTGAACATTCTGAGTGTAGGTAAATATCTTCCGATGCTAAAATGTTGGCCGGGAATGAGCAGAACATGCCTGTGATCTTGGCTACTCAGGAGGCAGAGGCAGGAAGGTTTTGAGGCTCAGCCTTTGGAAGCTGCCTCCTGGCTAGTGCTAAGAGGAGGCTTCCTCATTCGGAGAGGTCAGTGTATAGCCCAGGGCAGAGAAGTGGGTCAGACCTTGGAAGGACGGGGCAAGCCTGACGCCCGGGGAAGGAAGGTGTGGGCCAGCAGGTAAATACGGGGAACAGGCTGAGGGGGCGGGAGCTAGGGAAGAGGGTCAGCTCATGTGAGGCCTGGGACTCCATTTCCAGCACTGAGGAAAAGAAGGAGGCAGAAGGGATGGAGGGAATCAGGCCTTTGCTGATCAGAAAGGCAGCTACTGCGGAGCCAGCTCCCAGCCTGAGCTTAGGAAAGCCTGGAGGTTTCCACTCTGGGCTCTTGAGAGTTGTCGCATCTGAGGTGAAAGCTCGTGGCTGCTTTAGTCAACTAGAAAGATCGTGGAGGGTGCTCATCCGCCTTGCTCACTGGGTCTGCACCTGTGACTTCTGGTTCCTCTCCCAAGTCAGTGTGGTCAGGAGAGGTGCTAGGGGACCTGAGGAGTCCTCACGAGCTCAGACGCTCACAGGCAGTGGAGGTCGGGCCCCTGGGGCCCAGCCCCAAGGGTGTATGTGCCTTCCCAGATCCTTGCCTCTGCGCCAGACCCTTCCACCATGTGGCAACCACGCAAGGACTCGAATTTCTGAAACGCGAGCAAGAACGAGCCTCTCTTGCCTGCTGCAGGTGTCAGGTATTTTGCTCCAGAAGAGAGAAAGTGACAAGACCAAAGGCAGACTTCTTTAACGAACTCAGGACGTTGAGGCAGCCGTAGTGCTGCCTCAGAAAGCACTCAGGATTCCAGAGCTGCCAAAGAGTGGCAGGGGCGGCGGGACAAAGTGAGGGGGGCTCACGGCAGTGTGGCTTTTACAGTAGTAAATAGTTTAAGCTAACACGCACGCGCTTTATGATCGCGGCTACCGTCGGCTCTCAGAAAGGCGAGCAGGGAGCGGCGGTCTCGTGCTGTGCAGGGAGCCGCACTCCTCATCCTAGGGCCTGGTGCCAGGAGGAGCAGATGGCAGCCGCCTTTCCCTGAGCCTTTCAGAGTGCACGGGAAGCCCCCAAGTAATCCGTGCTAGTATTTAGTATTTTACATACTATGTGGCCCACTGTACCTTAAAAACAAAATACTAAAAAGGAGCAAAGCCGCACATGGGTTGGTTTTGGCCTAAGGGGGTCATTTTGTCACCTCTCATCTAGATAATGACTAAAACATGCTTTGTTCCCATCAGAACTCACGTCGAGGCCTGGCCCTCCATATTGCACAGCTGAGCCACGCTGGGCTTTCAGAAGGGGCGGGGCCACTGAGAGCGATGGACATTTTCCCTCCGGGATCAAGTTCTCTCTTAGGACTGCGTTGGTTACCGCAAGAGTGCGCTGTCGTGGAGCGCGCGTGGCGCTTCCTTCCTGTGCTGGTTACCTTCTCCTTGCCATGCCAACATGCCTGAGCAAGGCAGCCTCCGGGAGGAAAAATCGCTTTGGCTCATGGCCTCAGCAGTTGCAGTCCATGGTCAGCGGGCTCCATGGCTTTTATGGCTGAGGCAGGAGACAGAAACATGATGGGGTAAGGTGGGGGCGCTTCCCGCTGACGGCAGCCCGCAGCAGCGAGGAGCTGCAGTCTGTGCAAGCTCCAGCCTGTGCTCCGCCTAGGCCCCGTCCTGCTGGGCAGTGCCACCTACATTCAGCACAGGCCCCCTGCCTTCCGTTTGCTGACCCACGCCAGTCTCCTGGCAGTGCCTCCCCACACCCAGGTGCACCTACTGACCCCAGGTGTTGCTCAGCCTAGTCAGGCTGACGCTAAGCAGCTGCGCTTCCCCGCCTGGGGGCCCCTCTCCTGCCCTCCGCTTCGTCCACACTGCCTGCTTGCCAAAGCACTTCTCTCTGCCATGTCATGCAGAGCAGGACCTCCGTCAGAGGTAGCCAGCCAACCTTTCAGAGTTTGTGCCAAAATAAACGTCTTTATGAAAATATATAAATTGCCTAGTGTCACATGTTCCATTATAGCAGCAGAAAATGAACTAAAATATAGAACAACGTTCCTTACTACTTGATATTGAAAGGCACTTTTGTAAAAGGGAAGCAAATATTTCTCATTCCCTGAGTGGCAGGAGTTTCTGACTCACCTACCTGCGTTGGCAGAACGTGCTGGCAGCTACACCGAGTGCTCAGCTCCCTATGCCAGGCTTCTCCCTAGGGTAGCTCACAGTAAGGCCTGGCTTTCCCAGTGAGTGAGACAGAGCCATGGTGGTTTACAGCCTAATTTCCGAAGTGCCGATAGCTATTTTGGCTGTACTCAATTTTGTGAAGTAGTGTTAACTACACTCCAAATATCCAACAATCGCTGCACTCCACATGGCACTGCCTCTGACCAAGGAACACATTGTGCCGCCAAAGAGGTGCCACAGCGGCTCGTGCACGTGGCAATCACTGGTCCTACGACGTTCCTCACATTCAGAAGCAGCTGGACTGACAGAAAGGTGGAAGGAATGGTCTTTTGAAGATAGTTATAGCACTAGCTAGGAGGCAATAGCTTGCAGGGCTAGGGTAGTGTACTTAAAAAGCCTGTATATGCTTTAAATCAGCATCTTCTATATGGTACTGTGTGTCTCACAGACAAGATTCTTGGGTCCAGGAATCAAGGGGTGGGAGTAGGAATGGCACCGCCCACCACTGCCCCTAGTGGTCCACTAGCAAAATGTTTGCTTCCTGTGCCCATGACTTTATGTTCTGCTGGCTTTGAAATCTTAGTTCCAGACTGGGGAAAGCCTGTACCAGGAAACGCAACAATGAAACCACTGAAATGGAAGCGAAGACTTCTCTGTGGTCACTTTGGTGTCACTATGCCTCAGAGAATACAAGTTAGAAAGGGAGTTACAGCATTGTCAGGGGTGATTGACTCAGACTATCAAGCGGGAAATTGGACTTCTCCTCCCCAGTGGAGAACGGAAGATTCTACATGGGGAGCAGGAGATCCCTTAGGATGCCTCTTCCTATTGCCTGCCCTGTTGTTAAAGTCAGTGGGAAACTATAGCAACCCAATAGAGGCACAACGACCAATGGTCCAGAACCTTCAGGAATAACGGTATGGGTCACTCCACCAGAGAAAGAAGCAAGATTTGCTGTGGTGCTTGCTGAAGATCAGAGAAATGCAGTGGGTCGGAGAAGGAGGTAGCTCTACATGCCAGCTATGACCATGATCAATCACAGAAAAGAGGATTGTAATTGCACTATTTTGCCCCTAACATGGTTCTAATGTAATGCAATATCAATAGACTTCCTACTGGTTTTTCTTTGTGGGGTGTGTGTGTTGTGTGTATTTTTAAGGAAGGGTCTACAGGGTGTTCAGGGCCTCACTACTAGATTGGACTCATAGTGCTCCACCTGTTTACAGCCTCCCAAGAGCTGGGATTACAGGTTCACACCACCATTCCCAGTCTCAATTGCTATCTCAGCCTGGCCCGGGGCAGGGCCAGCATGGAAGGACTGGGGATCGAATCCCTGGCCTTTGTGCCTGCTTGGAGGTGCTTTAATCCCCTGAGCTGTTTGACCGGCCTGTTAATACTGGTTCTTAAGGATTGTTAAACTTGTGTTATAATGTTGAAGTTATGAGATTATAAGAGTAAACATCAACTAAAGGTAACTTGCCTTCTCTTCTGGCAAGGGAGTTATTGCAGTTCTATGTGTGTTCAGGGTATAGGCACGATTACATGTGTGTCTCTGAATCTGAAGACTGGTTTAAAGAAATGTGTCTGGCCGCCAAGTTGAGAAGGGATTGTAGTGGTTAATTGATTGTGTCAACTTGAGAAGCTCAGAAGCTTAACCAACTTGGCTCAGTAATCCCGTACCCCAGGGTGCAGAGCACTAGGGCGGCTCATCACCTGGACAGTGCAGAAGGGAACTGAGGAACGACAGATGGGCCTCTGTTCTCTAGAGGAGCTCCCGTCTGCACCTTCAGCTTGGACACCACCTGGCTTCTAGTACAGACTCTTTGGCTTCCATCTTGGATCCTTCAGCCTCCTGGCATAGGTTCAGCAGCCTTCTGATATGGGCATTCACAGGACACTGCAGTGAGCTCCAGACCCTGGACTGAATCCTTCAGTCTCCAGTGTGCAGATGCGCTCGGCACCCTTCCTCATCCGACTCTGTGGCTGACCACCGTAAGCCAAGCTTGCAATTTCTTACGCATTTGTATATCTTGTGTTATATCTGTTTCTCTAGTAATGTTTCTCTAGTGATGTGCCATTCATCTTCAGAATTCTTTTAATCTCGCAAAACTGAAATTCAATAAGCATTAAATAGTAATGTCCTATTTCTTCCCCTCTTGCCCCTGCCATTCCACGTTCTGTCTGTATCAGTATGACTACTCCAGACACCTCACCCAAGAGTGGTCAGATGACATTTGCCTTTCTGCAGTTGGCTTTCTTTGCTTCCAAGATGGCCTCTATGCTGTAGTAGGTGTCAGAGTAGCCTTCCCATGAGGACTGAGCTAGCGCGTGCCGTATGTGCAGCCTGTGTTCCATCCATCCCTGGATGGACTTTATTTGCTGCCACCTTTTAGCTGTTATGATTAGTGGCGCTTTGAGCACAGGTGTACGAATACCTCCTGAAGGTCTCACTCTTAAGCAAGTGGGGTACGTAGCTAGCAGTGGAATGGCTGAGCCATGTAGCAGTTTGGCGTTCAGTGTCTTCAGGAAGCCCCGCGGCATTCCCCTCCATGGCTGTCCCTGTGCCTTTCCACCAGCAGGGAACAAGGCTGCCAGCTTTTCCACAGCCTCTTCAACGCTCATTCTATTCTCTTTTTCAGACTGATGTTAGGCACTCTAATGGGTGTGAGATAGTATCTCATGGGGGATTTAATTTGCATTTGCCTAGTGATTAGTGATAGTGAGCATCTTTTCATAGCTTGCTGGATGCTTGCGCATCTTCTTTGCAGGAATACATTCTCAAGTCCTTTGCTCATTTTTTACATCAGTTTCTGTTGTTCTACGTAACCTGGATATGAACCCTTTCCCGGACACACAATTGGAAAATCACTCTGTCCAGGCCTCCTGTGAAGGGACTGCAAGACTCGCCTCACAGCCTCGTCTACCTGGAAGCCAAGAGCACATCAGAGTGGGGGCTGAGCCGGAGCTACACTTCACAGGGGCAGCACGTACCACGCAGGTGGAGTTGAGCCGGTGTAGCCCAGGGCCACCTGCCTGTCAGGGGTTGGCCTACCACATAGACAGTGCCCAGTGGGCATCCCCAGCATTGAAGCTACCATCTATGCTGGCAGGTTCTAGGCAAGTGACCATCACAACACAGCCAGTGACATTGGTGGGGTGAGTTGAAGGGACGCACTCGTGCAGGGCTGGAGGAGGCCGCATTGCTATAACATTTGAGGACAATGAGGTGTACCAAGACCTTTCAGCCTGGTCATGACCCTTATCTTATTACTTCCCTTACTAGTTCTCACCAGTCTCAAGCATGAGGAGAGAGCCACACAATTTTTACTTTTAAACATCCAATACCTATAATGTCAATGCTGAGGAGCCCAAAAACAGGAGGATCACTACAAATCCAAGCTGCATAGTGAGACCCTGTACTAAATACATACAACTAAAATAATAAATGAACGAATATATATATATATATATATATATACAGATAGATAGATATAGATATAAAGTATAGCATATGATTATTTCCAGAAGGTAGATAACCGGCACATTTAATTTTCAGTTTCCTCTCATCTGCGTTTTTTGCAATGTGTGACTAAATCACCTCAATAAATCCCTCTTTATCTAGGAACTACTCATATAAGAAGGAAAAATTCTCTTACAAGCACATATTAATTGTGGCACATTAGGAGTTTTAGCAAATCCTTTGCAGACCACCAGGCTGATTGCTCCTTTCCTTAAAGGGACCCCACGTGCAATGGCTGCAAACAGAAGCCTTGTTGGCAGTGTGGCAGAGTCTGCTGCTTGTATGGGTTTCACTGGCCTGAAGGACCCTAAGGCACAGTTACCAACAGACGCTCACGTTTCGATCATGGGCCACTCCCAGTCTAGGCTCTGGGCAGGTGCGATGGCCATGGTTCACCTGTGCAAGGTCGTCTTGTGCATCCGTGTGAGCTGCAGGATGCAGAGTGTATGGCTGAGGCCCTACACAGAGCCAAGTCCAAGTTCTCTTGCTCTCTCTGGAGATCCATATAAAGAGGACGAGAGGCTTCATTCAGTTTAACACTGATGGTGAGAAGCGTCAGTGGCTGAGAAGTAGCTCCGCTCAGATGGGGATGGGTCGAACAACACCCAGTGGTGATTGGATGAGGGGCAGTCTCTGCACTTGTGATGGCTTCCACTGTGCTCCCCTCCCCGTCGCACCTCCAGCAAACGCCCCCTTCAATCCCCATCCTCATAGCCGTAGCACTTGAAGCTAGACACGGGCTATATGACGGTTGTAAATGGATAGAATCAAAAGAAATATAAGCAAGGTGGGGCGGGGTGGGGCGGGGCAGCAGCGGGAGGATCTGGGCAGGCCTGTTTTGGCTGCTTCTGTAGCCTGGTCTGGCTTTTGCAGACTTAACTGAGCTCTCTGTCGAGCATGTGGGGGAATGGGACAATCGAGCGGCGCACATGAATCCAATAGCATTCAGGGCCAATCATCCAGGATTATCTGAATTGACTCAGGCCTCGCTGGGAAGAAGTGGAACAGCAACTAGAAAAGAAAAAGAAAGGCTCTAAGGCTTCGGCTGAGTTTGAGAAAAGAATAAATGAGAAGTGGAAGAAAGAACTAGAAAAGCACAGAGAGAAATTTTTTTTTTTTTTTTTTTTTTTTTGGCTTTTTGAGACAGGGTCTCGCTATGCAGTTCAGGCTAGCCTTGAGCTCACTTTTGTAGCCCAAGCTGGTCTCGAACTCGCACCGATCCTCCTGCCTCAGCCTCCTGAGTGCTGGGATTACAGGCGTGAGCCACCACGCCCAGCACAGAGAGAAATTATTAAGTGGAAATGAGAGGACATTAAAAAAAAAAGAGAGAGAAAGAAGAAACCTGGTAGGTGTTCATCTTCTTCCTTATCGAGCTCTGATTCTTCCAGCAGTTCTTCAGGTTCTAAGAAGCAAGCCAAAAGGAGAAAGAAAAAGAAGAACCGTTTGTATAAATCTCCTGAAAGCTCCCGATCAGAACCTGAGTCAGACAGTAAGGACAGTTTAAAAAAAGAAAAAGAAGTCAAAGGATGCCACCAAGAAAGAAAAGGACAGTAAAGGACGTAATGAGAAGAGAAAGATGCATCCTGCAGAAGCCCTTCTTCATCTGGTCCTTGGTGGAGTCAGACCCTTCTGAAGGGGCATGAACGAAAAAGAAGGAGAAAAAGCAGCAGAAAAAACAAAAAGGAAATAGGAGCATACGAAACACGGCAAGAAGAAAAAGCAGGCTGCTAGTTCAAGTCCCGAGTCACCATAACATCAACAAAAGCAGGGCTCCCCTATGAAAAAAGTGCAACGTCTAAAGAAATTCCAAATGTGAAGTTACAGTATATTTACTAACATGCACAAATCTCATGTTCTCAGAATTTTTCCTGAACTATTCAATAGGCACTCCCGTGACGCTATGTGAAGGGGCCATAACCGTTGCCTGCTGCGTGGATACCTACCTTTTCTCCTCCACTGCATGATAAGAGAGGAGATGCCACACTGAAGTCACACTTGCGGAAAAAATATTTGGGAAGAAGGCTAATATTTTTGACTAGAAGTCAAAATCTAGTGATCAATAGAAATGAATCTGGGTACATCTGAAGATGTAATCAGAAATGTCCAGATGACTCTAGTTAAATTCTTTAAAGTAGGGATTATATTAATATCTTGAAATCCTTGCTCTGTAGGTAAGTGTATCTTAATTTTTCTCCCTTGTATACTTTTCATTTATCTTGGGAAGGAGCTTTCAGGGTGAAGGGAGGGGTGGTCTGCTGTCTCTTTAGCTAGCAGAATAGTGTGCCTTTGGTCCTCACACCTCCCCTGCTGTGAACACAGTGACCAGGCTTCCCGGGAGGTCAGAGCTGGGTAAGAGCCCTCTTGCCCTTTACTGAGCCTAATGGCATCTGTGGACTTTGTCACCTGCTGTTTTGAGTGAGCCAGAGAAACAGCCCTGTGCAGCATGAGGAAGCCGCAAACTCTGTTTATACCTCCACATCAACAAAAACTAAATATTTTTTAGCTTCAGAATGTGTTATGCCATTTGAATTAATTTTGACTGTACTTTGGCTTTGAAGAGGAATTGTTTGATATAGACGCTGATACTTTTTGAATGTAATAGCTAAAGATTCTAAAATGTATGTTTTACATTGTTCAGTTTTAATCAGTCGGGAAAATTTTATGTAACCAATGATTTTTTTTTTTTTTTTGTATGAATGTTGTTCAGGCTGCAATGTTTAGCTCTTGTTAACTCTTATTTGTACCCAAGTTCATTATTATGTTAATGGAACCCTTGCCAAGATATTTAGCATGTAAAAAGCAGATTTTGAGTTTTTGTTTTAAACAGTTTCATACTAAAGCTGAGACTTACAAACAAATTAAGCGGCAGGCTTGGTGTGCTGTCTCTTGTTGCATAAAGCTATTGCCAGAATCTTAGTAAATACAATGTTTTAATTGTTTGTCAGTAACGTTAAGCTCAAATACCTACGACATAAAGTAATAGTATCATGAAGCTTCTCTTCTAGAGGGTGAAGAATATAAATTCACAGACCAAAAATTAGAGAAAAAGAAGGGCTACAAGGATTGCCAATATTTTGGTCCTAACCCTTCAAGGTCAGTGAGGACTCAGGACATAAGAGAACCTGTCCCAAATTTTCTGTTCAAGGAGATTATGGGACCACAGAGGAAAAGCATTGAAAATATATAGTGTGCCTAAGGAGAGTCACCTAGAGAGAAAACATTCTCTCAGGCTTTCACAGAGAGCAGACTGGTCAAGTAGTGGCAGTGACTCATCCAGATGGCTGACACTGACAACAGTTCTAAAAAGCACTGTACATGGTTTCAAAGTAAATCCCGAGGGGATTTGACTGACCTTGGGAGATTAAAAAAAAAGTTACATGTTTTGTTATATGGTTCTTGCTTTAACTTGCCCTTAACCACTCAGCAGAAAAGTTGAACCACAAGGCATAAAATATAAAGCTAGCTTAGTATGCTGAGCTGTAAAAGGCTTAAATCAGTAGCTTCTGATATTGCCAGTTCTATCAATAATCCATTGTGATTATAGAATACTGGACTATGTATGCAACTACTTTGTCTTAGCTCAATGAGAAGAAATTTTTTGTACCAACAATGATTAGAAAAATTAGCATGTCTACATCCTGTGTTCTGTATAACTACTAAGCGGACAACAATATGCATTGTATTAATTACTGGGAATGTACTATTAATGTGTTTTTGAAAATGTCACATTGTTATATCTTATTAAAAGAAAAAACAAAAAAATTAAACAAAAGTTTGTCTTTGTATATTCATAATAAATTATGACAAATTAAATTTAAGTAAGAATTGTATTACTGCTCTTGTGTCATATTTTGCAAAGATTTTGTGCCTTGTATCTCTTACTGAATTACTAGAAATGTTAAGAGGAATTGATAAATCATTTTCATTTTTATGTAATCAGGTAATATGACATATAATTTGATGTACAATTCTGCCTGTTATAGAAGATGTACTAATTATAGTGGTATTTGCATAGAACATTTTGGCATGTCAAGAAGCTAAATAAGGGGCCCGGCAGGATGGCTCAGTGGTCTAAAGCGCCTGCAGGCGGCTGCAGGGACCGTGGTTCAATCCCTGGCACCACATGCTGCGCCAGTCCTGTCCTGAGGGCAGGCTGAGCCAGCCATAAAAATAAATAAACAAACAAATGAAAGTTCTGAAACAAGAAAAAATAAATAAATAAAATTAAAAAAAAAGAAGCTAAATAAATAGCTATTTTACTTAAAAAAAGAAATATAAAAAAAGGAGCCAGCGAGATAGATCATGGTTTAAAGTGCCTGCTTAGGCACACTTAGGCAAGTGTGCAGAGACTGCAGTTTGATCCCTGGCACCACATGTTGTGCCAGTCCCACACCCAAGGTGGACTGAGCCAGCCACACACACCAAAAAAAGATAAATCTATGGAATAAATACTTATGTGGTTACTCAAATATGCTTATCAAGTTTTTAGCAAACAGAAAAATTATTCTTATACGTTTACCATATAAGTCAAATAATATTTAGAAAATACCATACTCATACATGAAGTCAAATGTTGAATGCAATTTATGTAATGAAATTAGCACATTTAAGTCAACAAAACATCAATTCTTGACATATACCAGGCATTTAACAAGGTCAAACCAATGAATCATTTTCCAACCAAATTAATGAAGTGTTCTAGGCAATAGTCTTGGCTGAGTTTGATTAGGGTGGTGGATAAGCTGAGTGTTCTGAATGACTCATGCAAAGTGTGATTAGACAAGTACTGTTGCTTACAGGTGACTAAAAGTGACAGGAGCCTCTCACATCTGCAGGCTCTGCACCCAGCGATGTGAGCAACCATGGCTCAAAAGTATTTGCTAAAAGCTGCAGTGCCTGGTAGAGTACTACAGACCTGTAATCCCAGCTACTATGGATGATATGGGAAGATCACCAGTTTGGGGCAAGCCTGGGAAACTTAGTAAGACCTAGTCTCAGAATAAAATAAAAATGTAGCCGGGCGTGGTGGCTCACGCCTGTAATCCCAGCACTCGGGAGGCTGAGGCAGGAGGATTGGTGGGAGTTCGAGACCAGCCTAGGCTACAAAAGTGAGCTCAGGACCAGCCTCAACTGCATAGCGAGACCCTGTCTCAAAAAGACAAAATATAAATAAATAAATAAATAAATAAATAAATAAATAAAATAAAAAAAAATGTAGCTTAGTCACAGACCACTTACCTGTTAGGCACAAAGGCATGAGTTCAAGCCACAGTATTAAAGAAAAAAAATCATGCATCTGTACTGTACACATGCAGATGTTTTCTTGTCATTATTCTTTAAAAACTACACCGTAGCTATATAGCATTTGTGTATGTAGTGTGAGGTGTCAGAAGTCACCTAGAGATGATACAAAATACATAGGAGGATTGCACAGATGATACGCAACTACATCCCTTCATAGAAGGAGCTTGGCCATTCACAGATTTGAGAGCTCTTAGGGTAGGATGGGGCTCCTTGGCATGCCGAGTTTGGATACTCAGGGACAACCATATCCTGTATAAATCCACCAAGAGGCAACCAAATCTCTGAGCAATGAGATTGCAGTAATTATATTTAAGTTTTATACTTGTTATACATACTGATTTGTCCCCAACATTTCTCTCTACTCTTCCCTGGGCTAGGTTCCCACCTGTTGCCTGTGACTCTACAGTGCCTCCTATGGAGAGTGTACTTCCTCTTTCATTGGTCCCTGGACTTGGCTACGTGGTTTGATACATTCAAAGGACTGTGAACAAGAGCGACTTGTGCAATGCTGGGTAGGAGCTCCGAGAGCCATCCTGCAGCTGGCGTGATGCCTCACACCTGCAAAACAACAATGTGGGAGGCTGAGGCTGGAGCTCACAAGGTCAAACCCATCCTGGACACTTAGCAACTGGAACAAAAAGGGCCGGGGATGTAGCTCAGTACTAAGGCCCTACGTGCACTCCCCAATAGCATCAGAGAGAGAGACAGAGAGAGAGAGGGAGAGAGAGAGAGAGAGAGAGGAAGAAGGAGGAAGAGGAGGAGGACAGGAGAGGAAAAGAAAAGGGAGAGAAGAGAGGAGAGGAGAGGAAGAAGGAAAGAATGAAAGAAAAAGAGAAGAGAACAAATGAAGGAAGGGAGGAAGGGAATAAAGAAGGAAGGAAGAACGAAGGGAGGGAGGGAGGGAGGGAGGGAGGGAGGGAGGAAAGCCGTCATGCTCTGCAGTGAGCTCTGTCTTCCCTGCAGTAGGACATGTGTCCCATGGGCTCATGGATGCACCATGAGACATGAATGAAAAACAAAGCTTTTGTTGCTGCAAGCTGCTGCAGGTGTGCGCTGCTTGTTACGCGCCGGCCTGAGTAGAAGGTGACTCATCTGCGTTTGCCAAGCTTGCTCACAATATGTGTAAGCGGCATATTCAAGTTTTCTAAGTAATTAAAGTGCAAGTGTCAGGGCTGGCCAAATAGCTCAATGGATTAAAGCACCTGCAAACAGGCACAGGGGCCAAGGTTTGATCCCTGGGCCTGCTGTGCCAGCCCTGCCCCCAGGGGCACTCTGAGGCAGCAACTGAGACTGGGCGTGGTGGCGTTTGCCTATAATCCCAGCTCTTGGGAGGCTGTAAACAGGCAGATCACTACGAGTCTGATCCAGAACATCCTGTAGAGCCTTCCCTAAAATATAAAAATAAATAAATAAATTAGTTGCCAGTATCCCTTATCTAAAATACTCGGGACCATTAACGTTTCAGATTTTGGAAATCTGTATATGCATAGTGAGTTCTGGGGCCTGGGGCTCAAGTCTGAGCATGAAATTCATGTATGTTTCTTGTGTTCTTTGTCTATGGAGGATGAAGACGATTTTATACAATGCTGCAGGTGCCTGTTCTTTGACTGCAGCTGTTAACCCACCCATGAGGCCAGGAGAATTTTCCTCACTTGCCATCATTATCAAATTCCAAAGTTGCAGACTTTGGAACATTTTAGATTTCAGCTTTTTGAATTAAGGTTGCTCAATCTCTACAGATTATTGCAGGGTTATTTAACATATAATCATAAATCTCTTATCTGTCCAGAATCTGTATTATGGAAACAAATCTTGAATATTCTCATTAAATTAGAGTTTGATAAACCGCAGGGTTCTAAAAGTTATTTGGAAATAATTTACACAGAGCCTGAGTTGCTCCAGGCCCCCCGCCCAGCTTGACCTTGGTAAGGGTCCTAGAAGAGTGGGGGAGCTGCGGAGTGGGGTCAGTGGCAAGTGGGCATTTTCAGGATCCTTGCCACCGGCCCAGCGTGTCTCCTATGTGGTAGGGGCACTGTGTTAGTCCCGCACCTGCTGCTCCAGTGAAGCACCTGAGGCGCCAGCAGTTAGGAAGGGGCTCGTCCAGCTCCGGGGGTAGACGGCCTTGTTTATTTGGACTCTGGTACAAGGGGTGGAAGCAGTGGCCCTCGAATCTGAGCAAAGACATGTAGGTCCCATGACTTCTGCGGCCCTCCCATGAGGCCCCCGCAGCTCTTGACACAGCCATCTGGGAGCCAAGCTCTCACAAGTGGGCCCTCGAGGGACGAACCCCGTCCATCACACAGCAGGCGTCTTCGCTTTCCACACGGCCAGCCAGTGCAGTTGGATGCACAGACCCACTCCCTGACTAGCAGAAAGCCAGGCCCAGGCAGGCAGAACAATGGCTGGGTCCGGAGGGTCCCTGACTTGCAGCGAGACGCAATCCGCTGTGGTCACCCAACCACTCATGCTCCTGTGGAGCAGGCTCTGGGAAGTGGAGCGGGGCCAGAGGGGAGGAATGCTGCCTTTAGGCCTCTTCATTCATGCACGCGTGCGTGTGTGTGTGCGCGCGCACACACACACACACACACACACGCCCTCCGACCCTGTTTTTGCTTCTCCATAGGATCCTCAAGTCCTCATGCTGAAAGATGGCAGGGCTGTATTATGCGGGAAACCTGGTATCTTCTTGATTACCTGAAGCAAAACTCTCATCCTCCAAACTCTCTGGATGATGGAAGCAGTAAAGTGGTATTACATGAAGTCGCTGGTATTTTAGAGTTTATGTGTTGCCATGGCAAAGTCTCGCCTACTCTGACAAATAAATGACCCAAACCCAAGCCAGACTGCTCAGTGTGAGCCCTCCGACCGGCCTGGGAAGAGTTACACTTTATCCCTGGCATTGCCGAGTGGGTAGGGTGTGAGGCGGCTCACAGAGAGTCCCGCTCACTGTGTATTGGCGGGGCCCTTGCTGGGCTCCTGGCACCTCCTGGAGGCACAGGCCAGGACTTCACACTAGGAAAGAGGTAGTGTGAGGGTGCGGCTAGCAGACGGAAGCATAGTGGGCAGCAGGGTGCTGTTTTAGAGCCCTGGGTCAAACTCTTTTTTAGAAACTATTTTGAGGTTTCTGGCACTTGCAGGCAGCAGTTCCCAAGCACTCCAAGGACAAGACTGAAACAATAGCAAGGTAACAGGCCTGTGCTGCCCCCAGAGGGGCTGATTACCGGCTGGTCTCAGGTATGCGGTGGGACAGAGCTTGCCAGAGGGAGTATGCACAAGGCTGTCAGGGCTGGGCTGGCTCTGGGTGGTTGGGACAGCACCCAAAGTCTGCTGGGCCTTCGCCCAGGATGAGAAGGGAGGGCAGGCCTGCACGGAGCCAGCATGCAGCTGGCGCAGAGGACTGCCCTCACACTCAGCCCAGCCAACCCTGGGTCTCAGGGCAGCTTCACAAGCACAGACCTCTCTGCAGACCCCAGATTTAGAAGCACTGACAAAAAGTGACCTGTCAAAGCCGGAAGACATAGATGGAAGTCAGTTCAATTGCAAGCGGCAGATGTTGGCGGTGCCCCAACTGTGTGCCACTTTCGGTGCTGCTGGGAAAATTCTCGAACACTTTCTATACGTCAGGAACTTGCTTCCCCTCCCTCTTTCCCATCCCCCCTTCCTCCTTGTGGCCAATCAGCAGCAAGGCCCTCCACCCCAGCAAGGTCCTGAGCTATGCAATGACCACAGAGAGCTCAGTGGGACACAGGGGCTTTGACCTCACAGAAATTGTGCTGTCATTACCTTGCTTATGACATAGTTTTAGCTCTGCAACTTCTGAGCACGCGATTGGACCACACTTCCTGTTCTCCTTTTGGGGTGGGGTTCCATGACTAATAGGTCAGACAAATGAGTGGGAGCATCTGACTACGAATGCGGGTCTGCCAAAGTTCTCTCTTGCCATGACAACTGTTGAAATGACAGCTATGTCTTTATCTTGGGTTCTAGAAAAAGAAAACATCGAGCAGAAGCCACAGATAATCGGCTATAAACGTGCACCATGAAAAAGAAACATGCCTTTGTTATCAGAGTATGGCTTTCCCTGTCCTGCTGATACGCATATTTGCCAAAGGACACAGCAGTAAGTGTAGTAACACACACAATAAAGCTTCCCAGCGTCCCCAGGAATCCCTGCTGGGAGGACACAGGACTGCTGGTGTGGGCCTTTTCTGCCCAGGCCACCTGGCTGAACACCTCTACTCTCACATCAGACTGGAGCATGACTTTCATCCATCTGCCTGGGGCTGACTCCCAGTTTCAGTTGCCCACACGGCGAGACCTGTCAAAGCGTTGCCTCTCTGAAGCTTTGTTAGCTTCCTGGGGCTGCCATAACAAGCTGCCAGCAATTCATGCCTGAAAACGGAAGTTTATTCTCTCATGGCTGTGGAGGTCAGAAGTCCAAAATCAAGGTGTTAGCTGGACAGTCTCCGTTTCCAAGTCCCGGAGGAGGATCTTCTAACTTAGCTTCCTGTGACTTGGGTGGCTTCTCTGTGGCCACGATAGTCCAGTATCTACCTTACCTGGGTTTCGCGTCACCCACTCTTCGGCGTGTGTCTTCTCCCATGTGTTTTGTAGAAGGACGTTTATTCCTGGGTTTAGGGTTCACGCAGACAATTCAGGATGAGCTCCTCCTCTCATAACCCTTCACTTAATTAAATCTCCAAAGAACCTTTTTCCAAGTCAGGCAACATTCACAAGGTTTGGGGACTGGAACACGGAGGTGTCTGTCAGATGCCCACCACTCAGCCCCTATATGTGTTCCTACAGCCAATTAATGGGGTGGGATATGACACTCAGCATATTATTATTATTATTATTATTATTATTATTATTATTATTATTATCATTATTATTATTGTTATTTTGTATTTTAGGGAAGGGTCTACAGGGTGTTCAGGGTTTCACTACTAGATCGGACTCCTAGTGATCTGCCTGTTTACAGCCTCCCAAGAGCTGGGATTACAGGTGTGCGTCACCCAGGCCAGTCTTAATCATGATCTCAGCACACCTGGGGGTGGGAACAGCATGGCAGGGGACCGAGCCCCTCTGGCCCCTGCAGCTGTTTTCAGGTGCTTTAATCTGCTGAGCTATTTGGTGGCACTCAGTATATTCTGTGAACATTACTTTTTGCTTAATTTTTACATTTTTATTTTAATGGACTATTCGTACACTATAAAATAGACAAGGAAAAGTAAAACGAACAAACCCCCAGAGAGTCACTGTTTTAAAAGCCAGGAGCAGTGCTGGTCTTGTATCTAGAAGTCTTCCTAAAATCTCATTCAGTCAGAGTGGGGCTTTGCAGAAGTGGCTGCACCTAGAGTGTGTGAGGCCTGGGTTAAGGACGTGGTGTGGGGGTTTTCATGGCACAAGGCTGGGATTAGGGCTGCAAGCGCTGCCTGCCCTACGGGAGGGCAGCCTGGATAAAGTGCGAGGGGCAGCGGGAGGGCTGCTGCTGGGCATGAGTGCTGTCCTCCGCTGCCTGCCGTGCTGCCTGCTGTGGCACCAGGCAACTGTGAGCCGAAACCTTCATGAGTTGTGAGCTAAAGAACCCTTTCCTCTTTCAAAGTGTGAGTGTTGGGTACTTTGTCTCCACAGTGAGAAAAGCAACTAAGACAGGCAGCGTCTGTGCTCGGCCTGTCCCTTCCCCTGGGCAGATGAGGTGCTCAGGGATGTACAGAGCACGTTTGTGCCATTTCTGGGTATGCCCTGGAGAAGCTGTTGGACTTGGGCCTCTTGCTACCCCTCACTTCCTTTCCCCGGCCTCTGTGAGGGGAATGGCTTCCTAGTCCACGCTGCCGCTCAAACGTACTGTGCTGCCACTAGCTCAAAACCTCAGGATAAGTAACTACAGATTGAAACTTCTGGAATGGCTTAAAATAAACTTCCCTCCTTATAAGTTCATTCCCTTGGGTACGTTGTCACAGTGACAGAAAGGTGACTAAGATATAGAGAGAATTGCTATCCCCAGACTTAGAGAGGCAGACAAATGAGTCATCAGTTATGGGAAGGGAAGGAAACTCATGAGCAGAAATTTCCCCGGGAGGTGGCGCCAGGGTAGGTAAGCCTGAACTGTAACCCACAAACTGTTGGGGGCCCATGTGGGCAAGACAGCCCAGACATATGGGGACCCTGTGCCCTTGTGAGCCCCTGAAGTCTCTAGGGGCTCAAGTGAGTTTGCACATCGAACAGTGAACAAAATACCCTTGTGCTCTAAGTGGGGTGGGCAGGGAGGTGGTGCTGATACTTCTAGAGAGGGAAAACATAGCTGTTTTGAGCTACGTCAGGGTATTCTGTTGTTCTTTTTAAAAATTTTTTTTTCTTGTTTCAGAACTTTTGTTTGTTTATTCACTCATTTTTATGGCCAGCTCAGCCTGCCCCGACGGCAGGGCTGGTGCAGCATGTGGTGCCGGGGATCAAACCGCAGTCCCTGAAGCCGCCCAAGCTTTCCCAAGCAGGCGCTTTAGACCACTGAGCCATCCCGCTGGGCCCCTCTGTTGTTCTTAATGAAGCCTTCCCTCAGACAGATTGTCACTGAAATGAAATGCAGCCATATTCAGTATATAAGAAATGAACAAAAACTACTAGACTGAAAATCAAAGGATACAAAAAGTATGAAATAGGAACCTGCAAAAGAGCAGGTGCAGCTAACCTATATTTAGACAAAGTGGACTTCAAGTCAAAACTGATCAGAGGAGACAAAGAAGGTCACTAGATATTGGTTACCAGAACAATCCTATGGCAGGAGATAGCAGTTATTAACATATGCATCAAACAATAGCATGTGCAACCTAAAGTAATTACAGTTGGAAACAAGAG
>PVJA010002331.1:96868-108722 GCA_004027025.1 Myocastor coypus
AAAAAAAAAAAAAAAAAAAAAAAAAAAAAAAAAAAAAAAAAAAAAAAAAAAAAAAAATCAACATAGAAATGTCACAGCTAAGCCAAATTCTTGAACAAATGAACTTAGTATGTGTGCATTCTACTCTATAGCAAAATATACTCAGGATACATTGAACTTTCTCGAAAGTAGACCACATGTTAGCCAATAAAGCATGCCTAAGTAAATGTAAATGAACTGCAATTATGCCATACAGATTATTGGATCACAGTACAATGAAGCTAGAAATCGGTGACAAAAAATAACATAGAAATCATATAAATGTGACAGGCCCACCAGACGTCCCTGTCTGTTCACCTGAACATTCCGGTATGCCCACGAGACATCCTGGTCTGCTTGCCTGAACCTTCCCGCCCGCCCGCCAGACGTCCAGTCCGCTCCCTGAACATTCCGGCACTCCTGCCAGACTTCCTGGTCCGCTCCCTGAACATTCCGGCACTCCTGCCAGACTTCCTGGTCCGCTCCCTGAACATTCTGGCACTCCTGCCAGACTTCCTGGTCCGCTCGCCTGAACATTCCGGCACTCCTGCCAGACTTCCTGGTCCGCTCCCTGAACATTCCGGCACTCCTGCCAGACTTCCTGGTCCACTCGCCTGAACATTCCGGCTGGCCCGCCCGACTTCGCGGTCCGCTCGCCTGAGGTCTCCAATCCACTCGCATGAGTATTCCGACCCTGCCCGCCAGGTTAGACCTACTCCGGCCCACTGTGAAAGCAGCTGACCCAGAAGCTAGGCCCCACATGTGATTCAGATCTTCAGCCAGATACAAGCAGAGCCTATCCAGCAGCAGGCCCACCACCTGAGTCAGACCTCCGGCTCGACGCAAGCTTAGCCTACCCAGCAGCGAGCGCCCCCCCCCCCCAGTCCTGCAGGTCACTGCTATACAGAATGATAGAGACAAGGAGCAAAATGCAATCTCAGGTCCTGAACCCACCTCTAACAGATACAAGAGACACTGCCCTACAAGAAAATGAGAAGCATGCAGATGAAGTCTCTGAACCAATAGCTTCTGAGGTAGACAAGTGCAGAAATGTATAGAGCAACTCAGATCAGAGAGAACATATCAAGTAAAAAAAGAAATGTATGAAAAAAATAGACGCTGAAGTAGAAAGACAACTGCAGAAACGTATAGAGGAAACCAGGGCAGAAATAACCACTTAAGTTAAAAAAAGACATGTCTAAATTAATAGCATCTAAAGTAGGGGAACAAGTACAGAAAGGTAGAGAGGAGAACAGAGCAGAAATAATCTCTGAACTAGAGACAGAGAGAGGATAACTATAATGAGAGACTTCACTACTATTAAAGAAGATATTAATAAAAAAATTAGAGGAGAATAGAAAAATGATGGACTCCCTGAGTGAACAATATAAGAAAGAAATAGAACGCGTGAAACAGTTTGAAAGAGATATACAAGATAATAAAATCTCAGTCACAAGCTGGCAAAACCATATGAACCAAAGTGAAGATAGAATCTCAGATCTTGAAGTCACGGTCGCAGCTAGTGAAAAGATAAGAAAGGATCTCTTAAAAACAACTAGGATGCAGGAAAAAATAATCCAACATCTGCAAGATGATGCAAAAATGAACAATGTGAGATTAATAGGAATCAGTGAGAAACAAGGAGTCAATACAAAGGATATAAAAAGAATATGGGCAGAAGTAATAGCAGAAAACTTCCCAAATATGAAAAAACAATTGGACATACAGTAACTGAAGCATACAGAACCCCAAATAACATCAACCCGACTAAAAACACATCCAGACATATAATAATCAAGATTCCAAAAATCCAGCAGAAGAATAGTATACTAAAAGCTGATAGAGAAAAGAAACAGATCGCATTTAAAGGAAAACTCATCAGAATTACAGCAGATTTCTCTTCACAAACCATGAAGTCAAGAAGAGCATGGAGCAGAGTGTTTCAAGTCCCTCATGAAAACAAATTTCAGCCCAGACTGCTATACCCCGCAAAACTCTCTTTCAAGTATGAGGGAGAAGTGAAATACTTCCATGACAAGGAACAACTAAAGAATTTCATGATGTCAAAACTAACTCTACACAGCATACTAAAAAATATTTTAGAGAGGGACCAAAACGACTCAAACTCAAGAAATGAGAACAGAAAGATCCCATCAAATAGGCTACTCAATTAAACACATGAGAAAAAGAGGTAAACAGTAGTAAGTAAACATCATGTCAGTCATAAGTCAATATATTTCAATTATAACCATCAGTGTAAATGGACTCAACTCTCCAATTAAAAGAAATAGACTGGCAGAGTGGATAAGGAAGCAAAATCCAACAATATGCTGTATACCAGAAACGCACTTAACTCATAAAGAAACTCATAGGCTAAAAGTGAAAGGATGGAAAACAATACTGCATGCTCCAGCACCTAAAAAAAAAAAAAAAAAAAAAAAAATCAGGGGTAGCAATCCTGCTTGCAGACAGTCTAAACTTCAAACCAAGACAGATCAAACAAAATAAAGAAGGCCACTACATATTGGTTAGGGGAAAACTTCAAGATGAAGAGGTGACACTCATAAATATGTATGCACCCAACACAGGAGCAGCAAGTTATATAAGACAAACCTTAATGGACATGAAAAATCTAATATCCAATAAGCCAATCTTAACAGGAGACCTCAACACCCCCTTATCCAAAAAAGATAGATCAAGCAGACAAAAACCTAGCAAAGAAGTAGAGAGCTGAACCAGAACTTGAAACAACTGGAATTAGTGGACATAAACAGAGTGTTCCACCCAACCATTTCAGAATACATATATTTTTCAGCGGTGCATGGGACATTTTCTAAAATAGACCACATATTAGTACCTAGGTCATGCCTAAGTATATGCAAGAAAACAGAAATTATCCAATGCATATTATCTGACTACAGTGCAATGAAATTGGAAATAAATGACAACAGAAACTACAAGAACCCCAGAAATACATGGAAATTAAACAACATTCTGCTCAACAATCAGTGGGTTACAGATGAAATTAAACAAGAAATTAAGCAATATCTTGAATTTAATGAAAAGTCAAACACAACCTACCAGAATTTATGGGACACAATGAAAGCAGTTCTTAGAGGGAAATTTATAGCTCTGAACTCACACATTAAGAAAACAGAATGGGAACAAATAAATACTCTCCTGGAGCACCTCACTCAACTAGAAATAGAAGAGCAAGCGAAATCAAAAGCCCAAAGACAAGAGGAAATTATAAAGATTAGAGCAGAAATTAATTCAATTGAGACAAAGAAAACAATACAAAAATTAATGAATCAAAAAGCACAAATTACCCAAACTCAACCAAGAAGATATAACAACTCTCAATAACCCAATAACAGCCAGTGAAATATAAAATGTAATAAAAAAGTCTACCAACAAAGAAAAGTCTGGGACCAGATGAATTCACTACTGAATTCGACAAGAAATTTATAGAAGACTTAAGCCCAATACTCCTCAAACTCTTCAATGAAATTGAAAAGGAAGCAATCCTTCCAAAATCATTCCTAGAGACAAGTATTACACTGATACCAAAACCAGAGAGAGATGCAACTAAAAAAGAAAA
The DNA here is from genome assembly GCA_004027025.1 of Myocastor coypus. NCBI lineage: Eukaryota > Metazoa > Chordata > Mammalia > Rodentia > Myocastoridae > Myocastor > Myocastor coypus. The sequence goes on from PVJA010002331.1 coordinate 100,488, forward strand.
CTACAGGCCAATTTCTCTGATGAACATAGATGAAAAAATCCTCAATAAAATCCTCGCCAATAGAATTCAGCTAATCATCAAGAAGATTATACACCACGAACAGGTAGGATTCATCCCAGGGATGCAAGGATGGTTCCGTATATGCAAATCTATAAATGCAATACACTATATCAATAGAGCCAAAGCGAAAAATCACATCATCATCTCAATTGATGCAGAAAAGGCCTTTGACAAAGTCCAACACTCATTCATGTTCAAAATCCTACAGAACATTGGAATAGAAGGCCTCTACCTCGACCTGATAAAAGCCATCTACAAGAATCCAACAGAGACATGCAGGAGCGGCACGTGACCTTCAGGTTAGCCTCAGGTTGGGGGGGTATGCACTCCAGGGTTTACAGGGTTCCACAGCTCTGGAGACCCAGGCCAGGCCATTTGGGCCATGTCCTTGATCACGTCCTGGTTACCTTCTCACTGAGTGCTTTAGATAGAGCTGGCCCCCAGGGCGCCTGGGACTCAGTATCCCTGTGTGCTTGGTGGGCTGTAAGAGGGCATTGTTTCGCCTCAGGGCAACATGGCAATCAGCTGCTTTGGCTGTGAAGAATGGGCCGGTCACCTGACATGAATTAAGTAGCAGCAGAGAGTGAAAATAGAATCTCGGTGTCAGTTCCCGCGAGCACAGGCTCTCCCCACTTGCAGTAAAAGAAATTGCAAATCACTAATTTAAAGTTCAGGGTGCAGAGTGTGATGTGAAAAGAAAGAGACCTCTCAAGAGCATCTCCTTTTCCTGCTTAGGCAGACACAGGAGCCAGGGTTCGATCCCCAGCAAGTGGTTCTGGCCTTGCCCCTGGGGCACACCGAAATGGCGAGTGAGACTGGGTGGTGCGTGCCTGTAGCCCTAGTACTTGGGAGGCTGAAAACAGGAGGATCACTATGAGCAAGTCCAATCTGTGTAGTGAGACCCTGTAGCCCTGTACTGAAAAAAAAAAAAAAAAAAAAAAGCATCTCCTTTTGAGGATGGGAGTTCTTTTTGAGGCTAGGCCCTCAAGCGTCCCTGCCATTCCCTTGGCCAGCTTTGAGTCTGTTCTGACCAGTATGGTAGTGCTGGACCGGGGATCATAGCACCCTGAGGGATGACAGAGCTTGGGGAGTGACAGGAGGTTAAGCGCAAGTGATCTAGGACTGCCAGCGTCGCTGGTGCCCTGGCAGCACCAGGCTCAGACTGGAGACTTCTCCATGGCAGTCTCAGTGTGTTTTCTGTGGCTATAACGAATCACCTGATTCTGAGAAGTCCATACAGAAAGATACTTAGTTAGTCCTCACTTTTCACCAAAAGTCCAAGAGGATGGCACTGGTCTCCACCTGATCTTAGGCAAGGGACTCTGGCCTCATCAGACATAGTGGGTGGCATTGTTGTAGGGCACACGACAGAAAGCAGGAAGCCAACACAGAAGAGCCAGGCAGTCAAACCTAACTGCACCACTACCCATTCTTCTGAGAGCTAACTCACTCCACGAGACCAACACAGACCCTTTCTAGTCAACTAGCACTAGGTCCTCCGACCCCAACACGGCCACACTGGGGACCCAGCCTTCAGCACACGAGTCTCTGAAGGCCACACTCAAGCCACAGGGATCACTCAGGCAGAGCCGATTTAGAGCCTTAAAACAAATCCAGGCCTCCCTGTAGACATCCTGTCCATCCTGAAAGGAGGCCAGAGGATGAGATCCTAGGACAATGGCCCGGCCACTGTCCCTGAGGGTCTGCTGCACGGCTAGCTCAGTGTGAGCTCCTTCAGACTTTCCATCCTGTGGCCTAGGAGGCAGCCGTGGGCTGCATTCTAGGGAACTGTCCATCCCAGCACCCTCTGTGCCAGCGTTTCCAAGCCCCACAGCCTCCCAACTGTGGCAGCAGCAGCTGCTACGCAGTCTCTATGCAGCTTTCCATCTCCTGTTGGCCCTGGGTGTCCAGAGAGTTTTATTTCTGGAACCCCTGGTAGGTACCAAAACGTGTGGATCTGGGGTCTCTTGTGTAGCATGGCATGTCCTGGAATTCAGCTTACACCTCCTCCCAGCGTATAAAATATCTCTAGGCTACTTACAGTGCCAAGCATAATGTGGATGCCATTAGAGTTGTTGTGCCGTGTCGTTTCTGTTTGTATTGTCGCTGTTGCACTGATACTTTTCTCTCTTTTCAAATCTTTCAGTCCACAGTTTGATGAATCTGCAGATGAGGAGCCCATGAACACAGAGGAATGGCTGTAGATATTTTTAGTTAATTTTAAATACTCAAGTTAATACATGAATATATTTTTCTTATATACAAAGGAATTTATTTCAGTAGCGCTGAGGACTCCTTGACTGCCTCTCCCTGAGCTCCCCAGTCCTAGGCCCTGGCACCAAGGGTTGGTTGGCTCTCTCTCCTTGCACACCTGTCCCATGCATTTACACTCCTGTGTCACATATAAAAAGTTTCTCTTCGGTGTCATAAATAACACAGTCTTTCCATATTGTTCTGCAGCTTGGTTCTTCTCACCACGCACCTGTCTGGCTGAATGAAGCATATGTCAGTGTGTGGCCTTCCGCGCAGTGTGTGGCCTTCAGCAGCTGCTGTATTTCCCAGTACGAGCAGGCAAGCTGGTGTAGTCTCTGTCCTACTGGAGAGATTTGGGTTCTGGGTAAAATAAATGCAATTCCCTTCTGCTATGGGTTGAACGTCTATGTCTCCTCCATATGTTGCAACGGAATTTGCAATGAGACGGTATGAGTAGGTGTGGCCTTTGGGGGTAACTATGTTGTGCATGTGGAGTGCTCAGGATTAGAACTAGTGTCCTTTTAAGGCCGCGGAGAGCACCTGTACTCCTCCAGCCATGTGAGGACCCAGCAAAACCGCAGTGTGTGAATGAGAGAGGAGGTCATTGTCAGAGACCAGCACTGCCAGTGCCTTCAACTTGGACTTCTCAGAAAGAGGAAAGAGAAAATTCTGCTGTCCAGAGGTACCCAGTCTATGGCGTTTGGTGAGAGGAGTCTAAAAGGCCTAAGATACCTTCCTCAGTGCCACATGGGTTCTCCTCTGCTCCTAGGGCTGTCTCAAAGCCCCATGGACCTCCACTCCCCACAGAGCCTGGCCATCTCCCATGATGCCACATTCCGGCGCCTCCAGCATAGTCTGCGCCTGTCACCTCTGCTGGATGGCCTGAGGGCACCATAGCTGGGCCTCTGTATCACAGCAGCAGGGACAGTGGCCAATCTAAACTTGTTGAGAAGGATACTGTTGGTTGTTGGTGTCTTTCTACAAAAAGCGTCTGTGGGTAATCTGAGGCGAGCAGCTGTGAGCAGTGACCCTGATTCTTTGCCACTACCCCTAAGAGCAGCCATGATGGGGACGCTGATCGAACACAGCAGGGGCACTAGGTGAGCAGGACACCTGTGCTCACATCCTGCTCTGCCTGTCTCTGTGGCCTGGTGCTGGGCAGGGCCGTATCTGAGCGCTGGTTTCCATGCAGTAAGAAAAGCACAAAGGCAGAACGTACAGAAAGGGCAGAGCTAGAGAGCACAAGGCGCTCCAGCGTTGCCGCCTGTTATTTCCGTTATGGTCATGTGAGGATTAAGTAGCCACACGCTGTTCGGGTGAGTCCTGAGAGGTGTACGGGCAGGAGACCTCACCGTGGTGGAGCATCGCAGAGTCTCACAGAAGCCCAGACAGCCTGGTGGCTACACACAGACTCTGCCATGTGCACAGTTCCGCCTGCTTCTCCCAGGGCAAGAGTGAGTGCATCGTGAGCTTACGTCAAGCACAGGACAGGCTGATGCAATCGAGATGGCAGTAAGCCTGAGCTGTGAGGGTGCTGCCAGCCCAAGATGGATACTGTTGTACAGTGAGCTTTATGTTTTACAGGTAGGAATACATTCTAGAATGCCAATAAAAATAGAGCACAAGGCTGGCATTGTAGCCACGTGATAGAGCAGAGTGCAGCATTCTGAGCCTGTCCAAGGCCCCAGCGTATGTACACAAGACAGTAAGAGTCAGCAGTTACCATTATAAAGGTTGTGCACTATGCAGAACTCTGTGTCCTATGCTTTTAAATGCCTGGCGGTGCAGCAGGGTGCTTGCTGCAGCACCACCACGAGCATGGGAGTGGTATCTTGTACCACCGTGCTGAGGGCTGCCACATTCTCTACCAGGTGACGGGAGGTTTTTAGCTTCACCATCATCTTTTTACTTTTTATTTTTTATTTTTTGTCTTTTTGAGACAGGGTCTCCCTATGCAGTTCAGGCTGGCCTTGAGGTCACTTTTGTAGCCCAGGCTGGTCTCGAACTCACACTGGTCCTCCTGCCTCAGTCTCTCGAGTGCTGGGATTACAGGCGTGCGCCACTGCACCTGGCCCTCTTCAACATCTTACAGGACTACCATCTTCTAAGTGGTCTGTTATCGGCTGAAACATCATATGACCCACTAAAGTAAGGCGTTGAGCACGGTGCCAGCATATCAGCACGTTCAGTAAGATGCTGACTTCCTATCTTCCCATAGTGATCTTCAGGCGGAAAGAATTACTGAATGAATAAATATGGTAAATGGGGTTCTCTAGAAGAACAGAATCAATAGAAAATATAATTGTGCAAGGGAATTTATTAGATACTTACGGGATGAGAAGCAATAGTGCCCACAGAGGCCATCTGTGTGCTGGATGGCCCAGTAGTTGCTCAACCCAAGATGGAAGCCACAGAAGCGTGGTGAAGGGGACCACGCCAGCCCAAGGTTGAAGGCCTAGAAGCTCATCGTAGGCACCAGGGCAAGTCCCTGTTGGTGAGCTGGAAAAGCTGGAGCTCTGTACACACAGCTGATGAATGGCCAAAACTGGGCGCTGCAGAAATGGGTGCGCTGCCTCCCTTTCCCTTTTTATTTCATCCAGGTTACAAGCTTATTGGTCGGTGCCGCCCACATCCAGGGAAGGTGGCGCCTCGGTTTGCTGGCCTATGTGTCAGTCATACACAGACACATTCAGGACTGTGCTTTACGAATCTACCAGGCACTTCTTAATCCTTCAAGTCAATGCACCATGGTTAGCAGCCGCAGCAAGCACCGAATCACTGTTTCTCAGGGCACCAAGCTCACGGATGAGTGGATCCTTCCTATTGCTGAATAATAGGACTGATGAATGTCTAAAATGTTGATCACCAAATTTACCTTAGAGAGATTGACGCTGGAATCAGTGAGAAGGCATGTAAATGTTATATGCTTCCTTGGCTCACAAACTTTTTGGCCCAGAAAGAGAGTAAGGAGGTCCCTCTACATGGCTTGTACCAAGCGGACTGCCCGTGAATTCACCGGTGGTAAAGCACCCAGGAAACAACTGGCCCCAAAAGCCACCCTTAAGAGTGCGCCTTCTACTGGAGAAACTTCATTGCTCCAGGTCTGGGACTGCGGCACTCCATGAAATTAGCCGCTAGCTGAAGTCCACTGAACTTCTGGTTCGCAAAGTTCTTTTCCAGCGTCTGGTTGGAGAAATTGCTCAGGACTTCAAAACAGATCTGCGCTTCCAGAGCGTAGTAGTCGGTGCTTTGCAGGAGGCAAGTGAGGCCTATCTGGCTAGCCTGTTTGAAGATACCAACTTGTGTGCCATCCACGCCAAAAGTGTAACTATTATGCCAAAAGATATCCAGGTAGCACGCCCCATATGGGGAGAGCGTGCTTAAGAGTCTGCTTTCTGGGGTCGACTTGATAGCTCAGTGGACTAAAGCCCCTGCTTTGGCAGACCCCAGTGGCCGGGGTTCAATCCCCGGGGTGCTGTGCCAGCCTCACCCCCAGAGTACACTGAGATGGCGATTGAGACTGGGCGTAATGGCACACTCCTGTAATCCCAGCGCTGGAAACAGAATCACTAGAGTCACATCGACGTAGTGAGACCCTGTAGGTAGGACAGGTAGACCCTGTCACAAACACATTTAAAAAAAAAGACTCCACTATGATGGGAAACATTTCATTCTCAAAAAATTGTTTTCCCTCTTCTTTGTGTTACTGGTAGTTTTGAATGTTAGGGGTTTTACTTGTTTTCCTATGAGATCAAAAGGTACCTAAGTACATGGAACCTAGGGGACGGAGATCAGGTATTAGCGGCTTTTCCATTTTTGTTTGTGTGTGGACTTTTATCTTCATGCGGGATGTAAAGTATCAATGCAAGTCAAAAATGTTTCCGTGACTAAATTTCAGCACTTCAACTTTTTTTTTTTTTGTGGGACTGAGGTTCGAACTTACGACCTTGCCCTTGACAGGCAGGCACTTGTGCCACGGAGCTATCTCCCTGGCCTCCCTTCCACTTTAGAACAATTATAAATAAAAATCTGTTAAATTTTTCTGGAAAATGCCAGCATTTGGATTTTTTTTAAAACAGATAAATTTTTTATTCACAACAACTAAATGGTGCTAGTAGCATTTTTCTCACTCAGTGGATTCCGTCCAGTCACTATACTTTTCTGAGTTGCCTTACGTGCTAGTACATGGCGTTAATATTGCCTGCCTTTCTGTGCTGTTCCTGTAAGTTTGCTATTAAAATACATCAAACTGCAAAGCAAACAAATAAAAATAAATAAATAAATAAATGTTCTGTGCTTCCAAATGGAGGCTCCCAGACCTGTCTCTGATTTTTTTACTCTAAGAGAAATTTGAGCCTGAATCCAATGAAGCAGCTTAAAATTGGCTTCCGGTTGTGAGACAAACGAAAAGGAGAATCCAGTTAGAAGACACCTGACAGCAGCCCGGGTGAGGTGGAAAGAGGAGCACGGTGCCCAGTGCCTGGCTCGGGCCATGCAGAAGTCCGAGGAAAGAGACTGTGTTCTTGAGGCAGTGGAATGGTGGGACTGGGCTTCGCGTCGATGACTCCAAAGGCCCCCTGACCACGGAGTGTCCTACCAGTATCCTAAGGATGTGGGAAAGTACTTTAGGAAGCACAGAGGGCTGAAATGGAATTTAGCTGTACGGGAAGAGTTATCAAGGCAGACCAAAAATTTTTAGTGATTTTTGCATACAGTGTCTTTTTACCAGTTGCCTTTGTATTAGCCGACGATATAAGAGCAGTTTGACAAGAAATTTTTATTTTTAAAATTGAAAGAATAAAACCATTTGTGAAAAATTTTGAAAAGTTAACGATGAGGCTCAATGCCAGTAATGGTGTAGTGAAACGCACACTTATGTATTGATGACCAAAACATATGAGCATGCGGGGAAATGACTTGGCAATCAGCAGCCCATGCCACAAAAATTATTCATATTCTCTAGTTCAATAATCTGACTTCTGGGAATTTATGCTGATGAAATTATTTGAAAGAAGGGGAAACTTCTCACTGCAAGGGTGTGGCTCTGTGTATTACATGTTTTGGCTTGATGGTGCAGAAAGTGAATTTCTGGGGACCGTGTCGCAACTCAGGAGACTCACTTGGAAGTGCACAGGGATTATGGCTGGGGCCCTTCCTGCAGCAGAGGCATGGAGAGGCAAGGGCTGCTGAATCTGGGGAGAAGGAAGGTTTCCTGGGAAGTATGGGATGACGGGCAGAGGCAGGATCTTCAAGCCTCTGCAAAATTTTGAGCTGTCACCATAATGCACCGCCACCGACTCACTGGAAAGGGGCATGAGCCTGAAATGGTTGGCCATTCTCCCAGCTGGGCTTTCAGAGGGCTAGGAAAGCTCTGTCCTCACCCCATCCTCCCTCTCAGTCTTCGGGCCTGTGCTCATACACAGAGGAGGGAACTGTCCCACCCTTTCCTCAAACCTTGAGCTGTAAAGTGGTAAAACTACAAGGACAGAGTGTTTTGAAGAGTAGTGGGGGTGGGGGAGGTGAGGGGATGGTGTAGGGAAGAGGGAATAGAGCTTTATTGGCACCAGGTCCTTCACAGGTTATCCCCAAACCTCCAAAACTTTTTTCTAATGAGGCACAGAACAAAATCTTTCTTTGCTAGCATCAGGGTTGAGCATTATTATCTCCATTTTACAGAGAAGGAGACTGAAGCTGAAAGAGCTTGGTAATTTCACAAAGATTTCCTTGGCTTTTAGCTGTAAAATGGAAGTACTGACCTGGATCTGGGTTTCCAGGGTCATATTCTCAGGAAATAGATAATGGAGATAGAAAGGGACACAAAGAGCCAGGCTTTCACCTCTCTCTCTCTGTCTCTCTCTCTCTCTCTCTCTCTGTCTCTCTCTCTCTCTCTCCTCTCTCTCTCTCTCTCTCTCCTCTCTCTCT